>JAJOZX010000028.1:120000-190000 GCA_023014485.1 Bathynomus jamesi | reverse complement strand
ACTTTTGATCATCCTTCTTTCGGAATTTCGATGAAACCTTTTCTATTTCGCTAGACATATCAAAAGCTTTTCATATTGTCTAGAACAAATCTTTAATCTCCAAACTGCCATCCTTCGGTTTCTATCCTTCTATCTCTGCCTTCATCTCTGAGTTCCTTTCTGACCGATTTATAGCTGCGGTTGTAGATAGCAACTGTTCTTCTCCTAAAGCTATTAACAATGGTGTTCCTCAGGGTTCTGTCGTGTCACCCACTCTTTTCCTTTTATTCATTAATGATTTATTAAATCGCACTTCCTGTCCTATCCACTCCTATGTCGATGATTCCACTCTTCACTTCTCCACCTGCTTCCCAAAGGTCCTTCTCAAAAATCACTCCATGATTCGCGTGACCTCTGATCTTTCTGCTATCTCTAATTGGAGCAGAGAAAACATTGTGGCTATCAATACCTCAAAAACTCAGTTTCTTCATCTGTCCACTCGTCACATTCTTCCTCACAACTATCCCTTACCAGGCTTCAACAATACACAACCCAATCCTTACTCTTCTCTTAACATTCGTGACATTTCCTTTTCTCGTAATCTTTCCTGGAAAGATCACATATACTCTCTTTCTAAAGTAGCTTCTAAGAGGTAAGGTTTGTTGTACTGGCTCTACAGTTGCTTCACCCCATTCAGTTGCTGTCTCTGTACAGGGGTCTTGTCCGCCCCTATATGGAGTACGCTTCTCATGTATCGGATGGCTCAACCCATACAGCCCTACTTGACCGGGTGGAATCAAAGGTTTTTCTTCTCATCAATTCGCTTTCAACCCCTCTCTCTTCGCCGCATTGTTGCCTCACTTTCGTTCTCCCTCCTCATCTTGTGCGGAACGCTCTTCTACACAAGCGTCGTTCTTTACATTAATTATACTGTGTTGTTTGCAGTTAAAATGTATATATGTACGGCATGCGAAGGTGCCCCCTCAGGGCATTGGTTTCTGCTCGTATAATGTAATGTTATAATGTTTCAGACCAGCAAAGACACTAGGATCCACTCATGGCTGGTCTACCTAACTGTGTCCGTAATTGTGCATTGTGTATGTCCTCCGTGGTGGCGGAGGGGACCTACAATTTTACGTGGGTTCCGAACCACAAGAACATAAGAAATTTATGTAAGAACTGCATGTACATTGGCAACGACCAATTTTTACAAAAGTAAATAATTATCAATTTAAAACTAATTAATTATCGATTTAAAACTAAAGATAGAATCTCTGGATCCAGAGGATCACGTCATAATAGACTACTATCTACAACTATGTTACACTCTATTATCTATTTATAACCGACATGAAAATATATCAGATCCAAAGAATCCAGTCAATTTCATTACGGTATCCATCAACACTAGTACCTTGCCAACCAAAAATAAGTCACGGTCCATATCGATTGCGGACCAAGTCAAAATTTACCACCATATACATTACAATATATATACTTAGGAGGAAAAGTGTAGGTGTGGCTGTAAAGACTGTACAGTAATGTAGAAATGTGTGTGCACCATTTTGGGTCTCCCATTTCAAGGTGTTTGTGCGGCAAGTGAAGATCATGAGTTTTTCAATACCTCACAGTACTATGGGGGGCACCGCTCGGCAGAGGAATCTCTTTAAATGGGGTGTGTAAGGACAGAGAGTATCCCCTAACCCAAGATGCTGCCTCTCTATATCCCACAACACTTGTGTTGAGCTGTGGGATCTATCACCACAAAGCCTTAATTTTACTACCTTAAACTATACCCAATCTATCAACATATGCGTCTAATCGAGTTTTAAACAAGTTTATAGACGTGCTACTAATTACTTCTACCGGCAAACTATTCCAGCTATTTACTATTCTATGCGTAAAAACGTTTTTGGTAACTGCTGTCTCGAACCTTCTACTTGTCAACTTACACCCGTTATTTCTAGTCCTATTATATTGAGATATTTCGAAAAAGCTATCTCTATCTACGTTATCGAACCCATTCATAATTTTGAACACCTGGATTAGATCACCCATTAGCCTCCTAGTCTCGAGTGTAGTCAATTTTAACTCCTTAAGCCTATCCTCGTACGACTTTGACCTAAGCGACAGAATCATCTTAGTTGCTCGTCTTTGAACTCTTTCGATTTTGTCTATATCTTTGCGCATATGCGGATTCCAAAATTGGAGCGCGTATTCCAAATGGGGTCTAACTAATGATTTATAAAGAGGAACTATAATATCGCGCGATTTGTACTCAAAATTTCGAGCTATAAAACCTAACACTTTGTTCGCCTTATTGACCGCTGCTGTACTTTGTTTCGCTACTTTTAAATCACCAGTGACTATAACTCCTAAATCTTTTTCCTGCTCTACGCTTGTTAACTCTTTCCGTGACATACTATACGCAAAATTACCGTTACGCGAACCTATATGCAAAATTTTGCACTTATCAACGTTAAATCTCATTTGCCATGTGACTGACCAATCAACGATTTTATTCAGATCTTCCTGGATTTTACCTCTATCTTCGTCATGAATCGCCCTACCACCCAGCTTCGTGTCATCCGCAAACTGTGAAACTGTACTGACTAGGCCGACATCTAAATCGTTAATATATATAAGAAAAAGCAAGGGGCACAATACAGAACCCTGAGGAACGCCACTCGCTACATTAGCCCAACACGACTCCGCTCCATCAACGACCACCCTCTGTTTCCTACCTCGCAACCACTCTTCTATCCAATTTGTTACTACACCCCTGATTACATGAGCCTTAGTTTTTTTAATGAGTCTTTTGTGCGGCACGGTGTCAAACACTTTTTGAAAATCTAAATACACTACATCAACTGCCCGATGACTGTCGTAAACGTCAACCACGCTTTGACAAAATTCTAAAAGATTAGTTAAGCAAGATTTGTTTCGCCTAAAACCGCGCTGCGTATTTCTAACTAGTTTATGCAATTCTAAGTGTTCGACTATACGATCCCTAATTATTGATTCCAGTAGCTTCTGATTGATCGAGGTCCATGGTGTAGTGGATAGCATATCTGACCGGCAATCGGATGATCTCGGGTTCGATTCCAGGGTGGTACCTCATTTTTCATTTGTTCGTTCTCCCTCCTCATCTTGTGCGGAACGCTCTTCTACACAAGCGTCGTTCTTTACATTTGATATATATATATATATATATATATATATATATATACAGAGTGGCCCATAAGTCCCAATTGGTTATAATTACATAAAACGAAAATACAAAACTTGAAACAAAGTAAAAAGTTTATAATAAGTGTATTAATATTGGGTCTTATTAAAAATTTGGACTGTGTTCGAATTTTTTGAAACCTGCATTACAGATACAGTTTTTCGCGCTGATTTCAAATATGAAGCTCATTTTTTGCGGAAATTTTTTATTTGTATGTTATAAGTCTATGAATCAAAAGTGCTTGCCAATCATGCTTAACATAAGCTCGTACAAATTTTGCCCTTTGTGACGCTGGTGCCACACAAACTCGCACACTCACTCAGTATAATTTAGGTTTCGGGGGTACGGGGGCAGAGCCCCCGTAATGTGCTCATACCTCGAATTATAAATTTTTTGGTTTTTTGCGTCCCGACTACTGTGCGTTCGCTGGCTTAGTATTACCCAGCGAACGCACCGCACCAACCTTTTTACATCCGGTAAGGACTTAACACCTTTTGCATTGAATACATCATCAACTTCCGGTAAGAAAATATAATAGCGTCAGCGGTTGTTTACAACATTTGGAGAGTTTTACGTCACTGATATTTTGAATGTAGCATAGTATAGCCGCAAAAAATCACATCCGTTTCATTTCACTCCAAAAATTATTTACCAGTAGTGTGGTTGTCATGTCTCGTGTTAGGTGGTGTTTCACGTACAATAATTACGAAAACGAGTATAATTACTGCACACACCTTGAAAAGGCAGAGTTCGGGGTCCAGCGAGCAATATGGGGATAAGAAAAGGCCTGCAAACGGCCTGCAAACAAACGCCAATAAAATGTTAAATATTTATTTCCGCAAAAATGATTTACATACTTAGAATCAGCATAAAACACTGTACTAGTGACAAATTTTTCATAAAAATTTAACACAGTCCAAATTTTTAATAAGATCCTTAATATTTATTGATTATTTAAAAAAAAAGTAAATTTAAAACATTTTTAATTAATTTTTTTTTTTTAATTTTAAAAGCAGCAGGATGGATTTTCGCATTAATTATTACCGATTGGGACTTATTGGCCACCCTATATATATATATATATATATATATATATATATATATATATATATATACACCGGGTGGGACAAAAAGTATTACCAACTTTTGAAAAAATATTGTGGCTCACCCTTTATATTGATCTTCCTGCTAAGGCCGTATGTTGTACCCATACTGTTACTCTTTCAAACGCTGGCTTTGAATCTAGATTCAACGTCCCAAGAGTAGAGGTACAGGCTCACAACTGGAGGGAGGTATCAGAATATGGCCTCAATTGAAAGGCGGCCAAAGTCAGCAACTGATACTTTCTGATGACAGTTTCTCCATAAATAATAAATTTTCATAATTTTTACACAAAATAATTAATTTATTTCCTTTTTCATTTCAAACCATCATTCTGCTATAGTTGGTGAACAAGTTATAACATAATGAAATACTCTTTGGAAGATGAAGATATGATACTGAACCTGCGTAAGGAGAAACACTGGGGTGCAAAACGAATGAAGAAAGAGTTTCCAAATAAACATGGACGATACATGGACTTCACTATCTCATAAAGAAAATCGATATCACAGGGTCGACCAAACGAAAAGAAGGCAGTGGAAGGCCAAAAACCTCACGTACTGAGGAAAATATTGACACGGTTTCATCCATGATATGCTATGCAGTCAAGAAGAACGGCCCAACACCCACAAGTCCGTTAGAGAAATTTAAAAAACTACTGGTATTTCTCGCTCTAGTGTTCGTCGTATAGTAAAAGATGATCTAGGTCTTAAATGTTTTAAAAGAGTCGAAATTCATAAGCTCTCTGCATTAAATAAGCAAGCAAGAGTTGAAAAATGTCGTGCTCTGTTAGATCGATTCCCAGACAGAGAAGTGTCGAAAATATGGTTCAGTGACGAGAAGACATTTACGGTTGCTTCAACAAGAAACACACAAAATGACCGAGTTTATGGAAGACAGGACAAAAATCTATCAGTCTAGATCGACTTTGCAGAGAACGTCCGTATTTTTCTCAAAAAGTCATGGTTGCCATCTTTATTTCAAAGTTAGAGAAGTCAGAGATTGTTTTTGTTGATCTAAATGCCAAAATCACTGCTGCTTATTACCAAGAAAAAATCCTTGGTGCGGTACTGCCGTCGATAAGGGAGAAGTCAAGGTTGCAAGCGTGCACTGATAATGGAGGAGGGCACATTCCGCATAATCTTGGACTCAATTAGGTAAGTGTATAGAAACAAAGTGTTTCTATCCGTCTGTATAACAGCGAATTACAAAATAATGGTTACAGTTAGCAAAAGTCCAACTTCACCACGAGATAGACCAAGAAATTCTACACGGGACACATATATTGATTGTACAAATAACATTTGATAAAGGTAAAATTATATTGTTAAAAATCAGGGTAATAGTTTTTTGGTTCACCCTGTGTATATACAGGGTCTGTCAAAAAAAACTAAGCCAAATTCAAACCTTTATTAAAACAAAACCATTTATCTAATTAAGTTGAATTTTTCACACAATAAAGTATAGGTAATCATCTATTATCCTTTAAATTTTTATGACGATATCTTCAGAATTGTTAATTTTATTAATAATTAACTAAAAAGTGAGATTCTCCTACTTAACATGAAAAATTTTTTTTTTACGATATACTGTAGATAATTTTTAATTTAATAAAATTAAAAGAACTGTTCAATATGATTCCCTTGCATTTCTATCACTTTGTCCATGCACTCTTTTAAATGGTTTAAATTGCAGATCAGATTTAATAATCCTTCTTACGCTTGATTCTGATATTTCTAGTTCTTTTGATATTTGAGCAGGTGTCATGTGGCTACCAGGTCGATCCTCTTGACTAAGGATACGTTCCTCCACTTTCTGAATATTTTCATCTACTCTAACTGATTTTGGTCGCCCACTACAACCTTCCTTTCAATGCTTCCTGGTTCATCGATAGTTCTCAATAAGTAATCTAAACCTGATCTAGTCCATCCTTTATAATCGAATTCAGAAAGTAATTTCCTTGCACTATAACCTTTTTCAACTCTATAATGCTTTATAATTATTTTATCTTCATGTGAGAATGGCATATTTAGAGGTATTCACGAAAAATTTTAAATCTAAACAAATTCTGAAAAAGAGAAAAAAGAAAATATTACATAATGAGAAAAACTGAAATTTTCGCAATCTGTAGAAATAACCGCATAACTCCTAAAATATTTAAAATAAAGTTATAAAATTATCACAGATTATTTACGAGCCTTTTATTTATTTAGTGTAAAAAAATATTTGAAATCTCTATCAAATTGTGCATTTTATAGAGATTTCAAATTGGCTTATTTTTTTTTGACAGACCCTGTATATTTCGCGATATGTATTTTCGTTTATATTCTTTTCCACGTTTTCAAGTGACTCGCACACCGCGATGAAAGGACTTAATCAAGCTCCAACTGTGAGGATGGTTCGGTACCTTCGGAGTTTACATTAAAAGGATTTTGAAATAATTTTATTTTTTCCGATATGTTTCAATATCTGAAAATTGTTGAGGAAACCTTTTTGAAAGTAGTGAATAATATTCAAATAAAGAACAAATGAAAAAATTAATTCATAAGTATTGCTTGCTGAGTTCAAAGTAGTATTCACAGTGTAATCAAATCTCCTTACTTACTTTATTGTCTAAAGTTTAGACAATAAAGTAAGGCATTTGGTGTTGTGCCATAAATCCAGAGAGCAACAACTCACACTTCGCAACCTATTCTTGTGACCATACAAACAGCAACACTCGTGTGCGAATCATTTATTTTATTGAATAAAACTTGGACAGTGGCGCTTGAAAAATATATGTAACATTTTATTTTTACTTGATTAATGGAGGGCGGGATAGAAACAATGCTGAGTATCAAGAGTGTAATCCAAAGAATATTCATATCAGTATGCAATTTAATGCAAAAAAAACACTTTTTTCTACGTGAAGGTCAAAATATGAAAATAAAAACCCACTCTAATAGACGGAGTTTATTTCCACGACAGTTTCGACGCCCACTGGCATCCTCCTCGGGTGGATACAGAAACACGAATGAACCAAAACAAGAGGGAAAAACAGTCCAGGGACCGACCGTTAAGAAATTCGCACCTAGGTTAGATCCCATTCTCCCGACACCGGAAGGGCATTTTCATTAAGTACATTCGCGCAAATTTAAAACTATCTTCCTGTTCTAAACATACGGATTCTATTATTTTTATAAATAAAATAGAATCTGTATGTTTAGAACAGGAAGATAGTTTTAAATTTGCGCGAATGTACTTAATGAAAATGCCCTTCCGGTGTCGGGAGAATGGGATCTAACCTAGGTGCGAATTTCTTAACGGTCGGTCCCTGGACTGGACCAAAAACCACAAGTATCCGCAATTGCAAACCTTCCTTATACGGGCCTGTATTATTGTTTAGAATAACATTTTTTATATATATCTCTAGACTCAACACGGAAAAAATTATCTTTGTAAACTCAAACTGAATAGAACTTAAACGCGACTACGTCATACGTAGAAAACCTCCAAAAAACCCAAACCCAGAATAAAATTCGGAAACCTTTTAATACCTTACCTTTTCCTTGTTTTGTAGTTACGATTTCAATATTTCTCCAGTTTACCTCTTTATAATCCAGTTTAGTCTTTCCGTCCTAATTCCTGCGAGTATCATTGTGTCTGTCTGGAGTACGCTTCTTACGTGTCGGGTGGCTCAACCGATACAGTCTTACTTCACTAGGTGGAATTAAAGGCTTTTCATACCACCCTACTTGACCGGGTGGTAGTTTCAAAGTTTTTCCACCACAATTCTCATTATTACCGTCATTATCGTAAAATTATTATTATTATTTTGTAGACAATACTCTTATATATATATATATATATATATATATATATATGATGCAAACCCACAAAGAAAAAGAAAAAAATTATTCTAAGGCCTTTCGTGAATTTAACAGCACATCTCATCAGGGAATGACGTCTCCCTGACGAGATGTACTGTTGAATACACGAAAGGCCTTGGAGTAATTTTTTTTCTTTTTCCTTGTGGGTTTGCTTCATTCATTCATCTCACGTGTTTGTGTGAAATTCATCCCATATATATATAAAATTCTTTAGAAAGTTTATTTGTCTTGTCAGATAAATAAACCTAACAAATGCAATCAGAAAAAAATTAGTCCAATAATTTATTAATATAGTATCGTATCATTATGTCGTAATAAGCGATCGATACGATAATATATTATAATATAAAAACAATTAAAAAAGCTAATTTTCTATTAAGATGAAATGAGTTATACAAATTGTGTTTCCCTCAATCTTAATAATTTTCCACACATATATATATATATACACACACACACACTGTATATCAATTTATTGAATTGGTTTGGAAAATAACCAAGTAAAAACTCGGACAAATGCACTCGCTTTGCTTTTTATTTCAATTATATACATAACAATGACAGTCTAAGAACTGAATATTTATTTTATTTTATGCTCTTACATCCTCCAACCCTCCAACCCAAGTTCCCCCTCCACACACTGAAAAAAGAATAAAAATAATAATAAAAAATAAATAACTTCGTTGTTTCTTGTTTTTTGGACAAATTAAAAATTTTATTTTTACCGAAATTGGTCTAATATATATATATAATAGCAATTCAGTATCTTCCATTACCTTTCAATCGTAAAAAATATATATATATATATATATATATATATATATATATATATATATATATATACACGGTGAACCAAAAGTAGGTGGACAGTAGGTTGAATACGGTTTGTGTTATATTATATTATAACTATGGTGTTCATTATAACTATGGTGTTTGTGTTATATTATATTAAATATTATAACTAAATTTATTTAAATTTTATTTTGTATTATAGTATACAAAAAAATTAAATATGTATTCTCAAAATAAACGTTATATATATATATATATATATATATATATATATATATATTATATATATATATATATATATATTATATTATTATATATATATATATATATATATATATATATATATATATATATATATATATATATATATATATTGGAAATAAACTATACGAGAAAATTAATTTGTGATAAAATATATAAAATATGCAAAACATTTTACACACTGCAATGCAGAGAACCTTTTTCGGGTGATTGAAGGGGTAAGAAAGTAAAAACAAACGCTGGAAAATATTGAAGAGTATGAAAATGTCCTGTCGTGGCATTGTGAGGTCAGGTTAAATTTTTCCTTGATAAGATTTCGTTCCAAAAACCTTTCAGTGAAAAGATTTTTTTTTCTATTTTCCAATAACGAAATTTGATTGATTATTAACTGTTAAATACTATTATTTTTCTTCTTTTGGAACCGTGTTTGGAATCAAAAGATAGTTTTTCTGTCTTGACAGCTTATACTGTATTAATGATTAGTGAGGGGAGAGAGGAACTGGCACAGTGCTCAGGTCAACTAATGCGGACCATTGTTCTAAGTCCTGTATTTTTATTACCAGCATGATCAATTAATAGTTTGAATGGTGTTACTGACAAGACTGAAAACTGTGGCAAATTCTTATCCAGATTTCATTATATACTTCAGAGTTCCAGGATTCAAAGTATGGGTTCTTAATATAATCATATTGTCGCTTATATCTTGAAGGGCCCAGCTCGAAAATTTGAAAAACAACGTTTTTATCGAAAGACTGGTTCGTTTTCGTGTTCTGTACCTTCTCTCAAAAGGGCCTAGCTCTCCTCCAATCAGAAAGCATTTTTAGCATTGAGACGAATTTGAAAAAAAATATATAAATATAGAGCAACGAAACGGTTTTTCTTGTTTCTTGAGCGATTGACTTTTTGCGAGCTAAAGTCTTTCATGATATAAGTAACGATATGCATGATAATTTATGATCACTGTATAAGTCCCCCCCTCATTCATTAAAAAGGGAAGCCTGCCTTCTGGATACATTTAAGTTTGTTTTAGTGGTACCTTTGCCAATTGACATAGTATTTTTTTATGTACTAAAGAGGGGACAAATACGCCCTCCCCCATACAGGAAGAAGATAACCAAAATCAAGATCCAGGGTGTTCGAGATGCTTGCGTTTGAAAGATTGGAGGTCATAGACAGGAGGAAGGGTGGATTGAGGAAGATTGTTCCAGAGTTCACCGGGTGAGTACATGAAAGATTGAAAATACCTATTAACCCTTGCGTTAGAGAGTTGGATAGATAAGGAATGAGAATGTGTAGAAAGTCTGGAAGTGGGTGTTCTCCTTAAAGGAGGATGCATGTAGTCAGAGAGTTCAGAAGAACAGTATCCGTTATAATAGCGATAGTAAAGATAGAGTGAGGCAACATTGCGGCGAAGAGAGAGAGATTGAAGACAGTGAGTAAGAGGTGGGGAATTGATGAGACGAAAAGTTTTGAAATTAATGATTTGTGCCAGACACTATCAAACGCTTTTGATATGTCTAGCATAGTAGCAAAGTTTTCACCGAAATCCCGAAAGGAGGATGATCAAGAATCAGAAAGATAGGCAAGAAGATCTCCAGTAGAGTGTCCCTTGTGGAACCCAGACTGACGAAAGAAGAGTGTTTGAAGAGAGGTGTTTAAGAATCCTCCTATTAAGGATAGATTCAAAAACTTTAGAAAGGTAAGAAATGAAGGCAATTGGACGATGGTTGGAGGGTAGAGAGCGGTCACCATTCTTTGGGACAGGCTGAATGAAACCGAACTTCCAGAAAGAAAGAAAAGTACCAGATGAAAGACAAAGAAGAAAGAATTTGCTTTGGCAGTAGGGTTGGCAAAGCTCCGGCTCCAGAGCCAGAAGCCAGCTCCAAGATTTGGAGCCGGAGCGAAGCAGGCCAATTGTTTAAACTCTACTCCAGAACCGAAGCGGAACTGGAGATGGTATTGTGGAGCCGAAGCAGAGCTGGAGCCAGATTTATCAGAGGATTCCGATAAGACGCTAAAGTATCAGTCCGGAACAACACCGTACTCTGAAGTAACTTAAGATATATAGCTGGGGTTAGTGAAGCAGCTCTGGAGCTGGAACTGGGTAAATGGAACAGGTTCAGAGTTGGAGCTGAGGGTCACTCTCAGCTCTGGAGCCGGCCTGAAGCAGGAGATGAGTCACTGGACCACCCTGGAGCTGGAGCTGGAGCTGGAGCCAGCAAATCAGAGCACTGCAAACCCTACTTGGTAAGGTGTCAGCAGAGAAGCACAGTTCTTAAGAACAACAGGAGAGACACCATCAGGACTGTATGCATTCCTAGAGTTGAGCCCAGATAGGGTAGAAAAAAATATCTTTGGAGGTGATTCCAGTTTCAGACATAATTAAGTCAGAGGGAAAAAGAAATGGAGGAACAGCACCAGAATCGTCCACGGTTGAGTTGGAGGCGAAAGTTTGGGTGAAGAGTTCAACTTTATCATGAGAAGAGACGGCAACTGAGCCGTCGGAATGGAAAAGGGGAGGGAAAGAAGAAGTAAAGTTGCTGGAGAGGTTCTTGGCTAGGTGACAGAAAGAGGGAGAAGAATTAGAATTGGATAGGTTTTCACATTTTTGTCGGATGAAAGAATTTTTGGCGAGTCGAAGAATAGATTTTGCACGATTCCCGGCAGAAATATAAGCCAAGTGAGAGACAAGAGTTAGATGGCGACGGTAAGATGCGTGCATCTGTAATGAAGAACAGGGAGAGAAGTGTGTGTTTGAGAGCATGATGGACTGCTCACAGTGTAGATGAGACACGGAAAAAAATCAGCTACGGAAGACAGTAACAGGAGAAACGGAGTTCCAGTACTCCTTATCTTCTGCCTAACGTTCCCCAGAGTACTTCCCTGATCGATTGATGTCTATAGTCTCCTCCTTGCCAATGCCCATGCTAAATGTTCATTTGGGCAGTTTTAATGAAACTACCTTGTCTCATAAGCGAATTACACATTGTCAAAATTGACAAGTACAGTTTTGTATTCGTGTTTCTTTTGGTGTCAGTAAAATTCTGGATCTTTCATATGTTCACTGAAGTTTATAGAAATAATTGTCGTTCGAGCCATACGAAAGGTTAATCGTCCAGTGATGATCATTGTTATCTAAATATGGTATACCCAGGGCCGGATTAACCATTAGGCTAATAAAATTGTAGCCTGAGGCCCTCATATTTTTTATGCCCTCCAGTTTACGTCCTAATTTTTATATCATAACCCTAAATCTTTGTCACAAGGTTGGTTAAGTAATATCATATATAACTGCATAATTATATCTTCAGAGGTGGAAAATAAGAATTTTTAAATTTTCGTTAAGAGTTCTTTTTATGTCATTATGTCTGATGGTGTATTATTGTCGATATGTACGTATGATTTTCATCCATTTTTGTATGAGTGACTTCAAAGGGTTAATCTGTTTGAAATTGTTTTTCAGACGTTGAGAATTTGGGCCTAGTGTAATGATCATTCAGCATGTCGAAGAAAGGGGGATGTTTTGTTTGATATCACAGTTTAAAGCCAGGAAGGAAGAAATTCTCTATTTGAATTGTGTGCTGTTTTTGTTGTTTTTCTTAATGTACATAGCTTTGATTTTTGTTAGTTGCTTAAATTTGGGTAAATATACACTTCTCTTTGTTTGAAGATTTTATGAATTATATACAATATATAGTATATATAGGCCCTTCCCTCTTATTAGCCTTAGGCCCCTCACAGCCTTAATCCGGCCCTGGGTATACCTTAGGAGAAGATTGTAGACACCAATCGACCAGGAAAGTACTCCAGGGGGGGGGGGACGTTAGACAGAAGATAGGGAGGGCTGGAACTCCCGTTTCTCCTGTCACTGTCCTCCTTCGCTGATCTTTTTTAGTTTCTTCTACCCTGTGAGCAGTCCAGCATGCTCTCAAATACGCACTTCTCCTTCTACTCTTCACTCCACATGTACATGGATTTTACACACAACACAATCTTTTCAAAATTTAAAACAATATAGTTAAATAATGTGGCATCATTCTTTGGGTCTCTCTTTCTTATATAGTGGGGGGGGGGCGTTTTTGCGGGCGCTTGTCCTTTCCCCTCGTTCCTACATAAAAAAATATATATATATACAACATATACATAAAATATTCATTAATTATTGAATTACATTCTTTCCCGCCACACTGTAAAGTAATACTGTTTTATATATACATACCACCTTTTCTAAAATTTATTCGTTCCATTTGTCTGAATATGGAACGATTGTGAATCAGTTTCATTTTGTAATATCGGCATACACTATGTTCAAAATCGGTCCAGAAAGAAAAGTTGTTCCAACACTGTAAACTAAAGTTGTTCCATACAAAACACCTTTTATAGAAATTTAATTGCTCCATTTGCCGTATGAGCAGATTTTGTAGCGATTTCTTTGTAAAACGACTGGTCCAACATTGAAGCCGTTGGAACAACTTTCCTGTCTGGACTGATTTCGAACCAATTATATCGACTCGACTTTAAAAATATAATATATTCAAAATTGTTCTATATTCGGTTCAAATGGAACAATTAATTTTTTAAAGCCAGTAGTCTGTATTGAACAGTTTTACTTTACATTTACTTTACAGTGGGCAGAACTAGGCATTGCTTTTAATATGGCATTCAAGGCGTTGGATCAGTTCAAAACCTTTAAAACAAACCTGCGAATTATTATGGAAGAAATTATTACGGTAAGCTGTTATTTCACTATATTTGCACTGGAATCAGATTTTCTGTCAAAGTATGGAAACATTTTTGTTGAGGTCACTTTTGGATGGAAAAACGTTTCTATGAATTACCATAATAATATTCCATTGAACCGACTAAAATAAGTCGTTTGAAGAGAGACACTTTCATCCCAGACATGAGCTTAAAATTATATAATATCAAATATAAAACAAAAACTTTTCAGTAAAGATAAATAAACTACGTTCTAGGTAACGCTCTATAGAAAAGGTTCAGTGTTCTTTTCGATATACTGTCAGTCAAGCTGAATTTGTTTAGTTTCCTGAAATAGTGTTTTTATTTGGCGATTTTTATCTTAATTCTTAATTAATTTTATTTTAATTTAGCTTAATTTTTATCTTAACTTTAATTTACTACGCCGTTCGGAATAGTGGTTTTGTTTAGCAAATATGGTATTTTCGTTCCTCTTTGTATTACAGTTTTACTAAATAAAGATAAAATGAACCTTAAATAAATGTTTGTTCAATGTAGGATCAAATTAATCCAAATTATTGAGTTAAACATATTCAGTATGTATATTTACCATCTTGCGTAGATCATAATGACTTTCAACCCGGAAGTTGTAAATGTTTTTCTTAAAGCTGCATACATATTATTCTGTTACATATTATTCTTATGAGTGCATGAAGTATGTTTATGCACATTAACACTGTTGTTTATTACAAATTAAATTAGTTAAAATTCACCAATCGTTTAATGGAAATCAATCATTTAACTAATTTTTAACTACATCTTGTATGGAAGTTTTTGTTTTAAATATACATTTAAAATAAATAATAGAGAGTGATGACTGAATGAGGGGTGACTAAAATACTGCGTGTCAGAATTAAAAAGCGCCAAGTTGACATTTTGACAAAAAAATAAAATTCGCGAAAAACTTCTTAGGAGGCCTTTCCGCAGCTTCCAAGTCTGTGACTTGGCGATGACATGAAGGGTGTTATTCTTGGTACAAAAAAATGTTTACATGAAAATCGAGTTTGTTTCGGTGCTAAAAAGCTCCCTCTTTCTTTTACGGTTCAAAAAAAGCTCCAACTCTTGGCGCTTTTTAACTCTGACGCAAAATAATCATCTATAAGTTATGATGACGCTTATTGATCATGTTTGGCTCTCAACGTAACTAAGTCATTTAACACCAGGCGATTCAGTTTTGCATGTCTTTATTAAAAACATGCTGCATCGTGGCTACTTCTTGCATTACCCCTTTCGTTAAGTCACTCAGTGTGTGATCGTCTAGCCAGCCTAGCCTATAAATAAGTTGAACAGTTAAATTAATTTTTAAATAAGTTGAAAATCGAATGCATTAACCAAAAGATACTGGGTCGAAGTAACTTCGACATATATGCACTTTGACGAATAGAAATTTCCATCAATTCCAACAAAATTTTCATCCCACTGAAAATTCCATAAATGAAATGGAAGTATCTGAAGCAATATTAAACATTTAATTCTGTTGAACTGTCACTCTACAAATGGATTTGAGGGATTTGACATTAAAATATTTTACATTAAAATATAATTAAAATGTTTTTATACTTACATATAATAGAAATTCATTGTGCGAAATAATTACTTTCTGCAGCTAAATACCTGATCCCGAAGTTTTAATAGAAATTATTTTATATTTTGAGCTATAACTAAAATTTTATAATACTTCTTACTTTTAAATTGAATGGAGGCAAAGAACGTACAAAACATATACAGTACGCGTGCACAAAAGAGTCCCACGAATTTAGCTTATTTAAAGTGGAATTTGTACGATTCTTTTGCATGATTTTGGCCTAGAACTTGTCTATTCCTGCACAGATTTACAGATTTGTAAAAGTAAATATATATACAGTGTTTCTGACAAGTTTCATAGTTTTTCGAAAATATCTATTTCTACCTAACCTTGTCCAAAAAGGTTGACAAGTTTGCCAATCTGACCATTTCATTGACATTCTCGAGTATATTTTTCAAAAGGGCATTCATTAACTTGTTTCTAATTTTACATAGATAATTAAAAGCAACTTAAATTTCCTAAAGGAGAAAATTCAGATTTTCTTTTATTTTGAACTATAAAATAGAAGTGCGTTTTTCAGGAATTTTTTATACAAAAAGGAGGGGCCAAGGGCGAATGCCCGCAAATTTAAGTTCCTCATAAAGGAAGAAGAGAGCTAAATTCGAGGTCCAGGGTTTCCGAATGCGTGGATACTCTGCTTTTGAAAGATTGGAGGTCATAGACAGGGGAAAAGATGGTTTGAGGAAGATTGTTCCAGAATTGAACGGTTAAGTAGAAAAAAGATTGAAAATACCGATTAACTCTTGCGTTAGAGAGTTAGACAGGCAAGGAATGAGAATGTGCCGAAAGTCTGGTACTGCGTGCTCTCCTTAAAGTAGGTGGCATGCAGTTACAGAGTTTAAAAGAGCAGTGTTCGTTATAATAGCGCTAATAAAAAGAGAGTGAGACAACATTGCGGCGAAGAGAGAGAGATTGAAGACAGTCAGTAAGAAGCGCGAAAGCGATGAGATGAAAAGCCTTTGACTCAGTAGTATGGGCGCAAAAGGAGAGAGTGCAATGCAATTGAAAATGTTGCATAAGTTATGCAACAAAGGGGGATGGGGAATGTTGCAAGATGTTATGCAACACAAGGGGAGGGGGAATGTTGCAAGAGCAACAAGGGTTATGCAACTTGGAGGCGGAGTTATCCCCCAAGAGAAAGAGAGGAGAAGGAGAGAGAGGAAGAGAGGTGTTCCCATGGCAGGAGCCCAGCGCATATTAAGACTTCAGCCGATCGGCCGTTGTCTTAATATATTCCTAATCAGCCAGTTGGCTTATCTGGCTGAGTTGCCAGATTGCGCTATTTATTTAATTAAAGCATATATTCTTGACAGTTGGCTTAGAATGCTTCTAAGAAGGCATAAATGGCCTGTATATATTAATAACCTTCGAACGAATTAAAAGCGCACACAAACGCACATACACTCACCGACTGTACGCCCATAAAGCCCCTATTACACACACACACACACAACACACACACACACACACACACATATATATTACATATATACATATATATATATATATATATATATATATTAAACTGATTGATGCATGCAAAGCCCCAATAGCAAAATATATACGAGCACAACCACCACATAAAAAAAGCATCACCAACAATCGTCCAAGTATTGACTTTTAGGAGCTCATCCCATCAACAGCACATGGTGAGATGAGGGCTACGACTTTTAAGAGCTCATCCCATCAACACCACGTAACCGATATGAGGGCTACAACCAAGCGTCCAAACTTAGACGATTGTTGGTGAAGCGCCACCACCAGTGCTTTACTTACCAACTCCTGGTAGACCGACAAGGTCTCTAAATACGACCCAATAGACAGAGCTATTAAACATAAACAAATACGTTTATGGGTCCAAGTCAAAAAAAGGCAACGCCAATAGTTTTTCTATTGAGCTTCTCGTGGTGAAACGAGGCCACTTTGACATTTGGTGGGCGATCTTTTAGACAAAAAATCGAATAAGATAAACTAAGTGTAATAAAAAAACAAATTTTCATCATAATACACAATTTGGATCACTTTAACATACTGCTTCCCAAAGCATTCGGGAAGCAATTTGTTAAAGTGATCCCTCCTGGGAAGCAATATGTTCCTAGTGATTAACACTAGGAAACAATATGTTAAAAAGAGAAAGGTTGGTTGGTTAGAAAGAGGTTGGTAATCTAGGAGATAACCTACCGACCGAAAACAAAGCTATAAATGCCTTAACCGGGCATTCTTTATATATTTAATGTAGGTTAACTGAATGCTCGGTTAGATCAACTGAATGCCCGGTTAGGTCAACTGTACGCCCTTGATGATTGGTTAAGTTAAGTCGTGATATTTTCATTAGTTTTAACGAAAATATCACAACTTAACCTAACCAATCGTCAAGGGCGTACAGTTGACCTAACCGGGCATTCAGCTGACCTAACCGGGCCTTCAGTTAACTTACATTAAATCTATAAAGAAAATGAAAGGATGCAAAAAGAAGCTACTCAACTCGTACTTGTGGCAAATGATGTGGCGTGACCGATTCTTCCGAAATCCATTTTTTTACTTTGTGTGACCATATAGCGCAACATTTCAAATAAATTTACTTTCAATCTAACATTTTAACATGTTATGATTTACATTTTATGCCTTTACTTTATTAAAGCGAACATTTTTTATCGTACTCCTTATCCTAAAAATTGGGAAGCAATATGTTAAAGTGATTAACACTCGGAAGCAATATGTTAAAGTAATCCCGCAACTTTATCCTTAAACTATAACATGAAAAGCATTAATATGATTTTTAAAACAAAATAGAAATTAAATTAGGGGGAAACTTATTAATTTTTCCTCTTTTATCCAATTATTGTTTCAATATAAATTTATTTTTAAGACACCAATATATCTTTAAACCTTATTAAAAAAATATTAATATGATTTTTAAAACAAAATAGATTCTATTTCGGGGTAACTTATTCATTTTTCCTCCTTTGGCCAATTATTTTTTTCAATATAAATTTATCCTAAGGACACCAATATATCTTCAAGCCTTATTACAAACAATATTAATATGATTTTAAAAACAAAATAGATTCTGTCTCGGGATAACTTATTCATTTTTCCTCATTTACTTGCAGCCCTGGCGCGACACTGCTGCATTATTTTTTAATATAATTAAAACCAGCATTCACGATCATATTAAATCTTACTGTTGAAGATATCCTGAAATAATGAGGCAAAATTATTTTAAAAGGTATAGACTCTTCGAAGTATCTTAAATTTTGATGCAAAAAAACATTAATATAACTAGATTTTAAGTTTTAGCTGGCTTACCCCAATAAATATCGTTTTCTAAACGTATTTATATAAAAATGGAATTATGGCATAACCCATATAATTGCACTTTCTACAATTCAATAATTGGATTTAACATGATTTACTGCATTATATTTATTGTAATTTTAAACCAGCTTTTGGGACATATTAAATTAAATTTTCTTCAGTGCAATTCACGAATTAAACACGGCCTTGGAGATTCGAATTCTAATACAGCGTATTGTTACAAAAATTTAAAAACGTAGAAGATTGGATTCTATCCAGCAATAAAGAATTATGAAATGCTTCGATATATATATATATATATATATATATATATATATATATATATATATTGGTGAAGGCCGCTTCTGGCAAGCTTCAATTTCAATTTAAGCAGAAAGCCAGACAAGAAGGAAAGAAACATCCATCAAGTTGGAAAGGGACTATATTTTGTATATTGCAACGTTTCAAGCACAAACTATGCTCATCCTCAGGCAAAAATTCTAAAAAGTTAAAAACATAATATTAAAAGCCATAATGACATTAACAAAATAAAATAGGGAAAAAATCCACAAGTATTAAAAAAAAAAGTCTCACTAAAAATTCTAGAAAGTTACAATTAAAAACCATAATGACTATTATAAAACAAAAGCGAACAATTAACAAGCTTTAAAACAATGAAAGTGACACTAAAAACGAACAATGACAACTATAAAATACAAAATGTAAAACTCAAAAAACTAAAAATTCACAGGCTATCTTTTAAAACACTAAAAAATTAAAAACCCACACTAAAAGGAACACACCTTAAGTCTAAGCAGCACAGATTCAGAGGCAAAACTAAAAAAACAGAAGCATCTAAAACCAAGTAAAGGTTGGTTGTTCAAGATGTTCAGTTTAGACGGAGGGGAACGGATGAAATATCAGAGTTAAGCGAAGGGGAGAGAGTTTTAATATACAGGGATATGCTCTGCGCAGTGCTGTCGTTTATGAATTCAAGTGTCCCCGATGTGATCGGAGCTATATTGGTAGCACTGTGCGTAGCCTCGAGTCGCGTTTCTGTGCCCATATGGGCATAAGCCATAGAACTGACAAACCTTTGAAAACTAAAGAAGCTTCAGCTATACGCAGCCATGTTGTTCTATGCAAAGTCGATATAACTTTAGCTAATTTTAACATTTTAGATTCCGCTCCGTGTGAGCAAACGTTAAGACTTTTAGAATCCCTGTATATTAAAACTCTCTCCCCTTCGCTTAACTCTGATATTTCATCCGTTCCCCTCCGTCTAAACTGAACATCTTGAACAACCAACCTTTACTTGGTTTTAGATGCTTCTGTTTTTTTAGTTTTGCCTCGGAATCTGTGCTGCTTAGACTTAAGGTGTGTTCCTTTTAGTGTGGGTTTTTAATTTTTTAGTGTTTTAAAAGATAGCCTGTGAATTTTTAGTTTTTTGAGTTTTACATTTTATTTTATAGTTGTCATTGTTCGTTTTTAGTGTCACTTTCATTGTTTTAAAGCTTGTTAATTGTTCGCTTTTGTTTTATAATAGTCATTATGGTTTTTAATTGTAACTTTCTAGAATTTTTAGTGAGACTTTTTGTTTTTAATACTTGTGGATTTTTTCCCTATTTTATTTTGTTAATGTCATTATGGCTTTTAATATTATGTTTTTAACTTTTTAGAATTTTTGCCTGAGGATGAGCATAGTTTGTGCTTGAAACGTTGCAATATACAAAATATAGTCCCTTTCCAACTTGATGGATGTTTCTTTCTTTCTTGTCTGTGGCTTTCTGCTTAAATATATATATATATTATATATATATATATATATATATATATATATATATAAGTGGTGGATTGGATATACGCATCCGTATCTGCATCATTTTTAACATCCGCATCCACACTTCTGACTGCGGATGTTATGCGGATATTACCTCTAATAAATTATGCAATTTACAATTAAATTAGTTTATAAAGTAGCTTTTAGGCCCAGTCATGCACATTTCATGTAAAGTATTAATTATTAATGAACAAACAAATATATTAACCTCAAAATATAAATACCTGGTAACACAGAAAACTGAATGAAACTTGTTTCATTGAATTTTATGTGGCTGAAACTCTTGAGAAAGTTATTATTTTTATCATAATGAAAACATTCATATTAATTTTAATTCTTATGCATTGCCTGCCATAATAGTAATATCACGAAATTTGAAAAATTGTCATATATTCATAATTCTATATTATATTGATAGATTAACTAAATATCCGCATCCGCATCCGCGGATATTGAAATTAAAGATCCGCATCCGCGGATGGTGAAAAACTGAAATCCGGTCCACCACTAACATATATGTATATATATATATATATATATATATATATATATATATATATATATATATATATATATATGATCTACTAAGTCCTTTTTCATCGTATAGTTAAACTGAATACATTCATTTTCGTCTGTCCATTCTATTTGTTTAAGGGTATAAGGTTCAAAATTGAGTGTCAAACGCGGCATTTTTAACCTATCCATCTATCTGCCTATCTATCTATCTGTCTATCTATCTATCTACATATATATATATATTGGTACTCATTCATCTCTTATACAAAAATACCTTCAAAACAATATTTCTTTTTATTCCAAGACAAAAAACACCCGAATTGCTCATGGTACAGATGGGAGGAATTGTCTCGAAGAGCTGAAGAACTTCGCGCCATGATGGTTTTCCTTCTTCCAGTTTTATACTTCAGAGACGATAAATTTTTTCCGATCCTATTTTAGATTGGGACGAATGGGAATATCTAACACGCCCAAGATTTCACGGGGCATCCAGTCACAGCCCTGTGGGCGGAGCCCAGGACCTCTGTTTGGCCGCCATGCAGGCCTACGCGTCAAGCTCCGCCCAAAATTCACCGATAGCCAATAGGAAGCTAGCGTTTCGTTTGTTGTGGGTTGATCACAATCCCATTTATAAAAGGGCACCCTTTCATCTCAGAGCCTCATTTCAGTGTTTTTTCTGGAACAGTGCTTTTGAATTACTTAGCCATGAGCCAGCTGTACAGCTTCCCCGATTTGTTTGAAGATGGCGATGCCTCATCACTCTCTGCAATTTATCTTTTCAAAGCGGTGGAACAGAATGATCTATCTACGCAAATTGTTACAGAAATTTGTGACAGCGGGAACGAATTTTCCGCTAACGACTTAGAGATGTAAGTAGTTAATATGTGATTACACATATTGCAGTTCATTCAGTGTTAACTTATGAAAGGCTATAATAAATGCGTTTTTAAATTAGTTTGTGTTTTATTCTCGGTCTATATATAACGTTTCAATCAGCGTTAACTTATAAAAGGCAACAATAAATGCGTTTTGAAAAATATTTTTAATTATTCTGTTTCCTTCGTGATTATTTCGGCATATATATATATATATATATATGGTGTTTCATTTGCACATTTCTTGTACAGGTACGATTTTAGAAATATTAAAAACACTAATAGGGACGTCTATAGGCTTGGCAAATTCCAACCTGACTGAGATATTTCCGCTCTGTTGTGAAGTTAAGTGCGTATTTACGCCAACAGACAAGTCAGGCGTAACATCAAATGAATAAATGTTAAATTCTTTGGCAAATTCTTTCTGCGTTACGCCAAACCCAAGCTCGTCACAGGCACCTGTATTATGAGCCAGACTACTATAAACACTCGCGCAGAGCTGGAACAGAGCGTCTGATGAGTAGGCCGTATTCGTAGTCCCTCCCAATGCAACGCCATTTACATATAGAGTAATATTTTTAAGGCCAAAATTCTCGAATTTAAAGGCACTCTTTTTATATTTTCCATTCGTCAAGGTGTGGTCCTGCATTCCATTTAATATCCTTTTAGGTAGAACTCCATGGGCCACGTTTTCTAGTTGCTTCGAGGCCAACCGTGTATAGCTTGATCTGTACCCTGTTAATTGGGTATTTTACTGTGGCGTGTGTTAAGTCTTTCTCAATCGCTATTTGTTTTGGCGAACTTAATTTCACTCGGCGTTAACGCAAATACGTCTCCATTATGTGAATAACAACGGGTTTCGCACCCTCTTCTTGATCAGACCCCAGATCTATGCAGATCTCAGGACTCGTGCGGGTAAGCTTCAACCTCATATCCACCCCGTTCATAGCAGTTTCTCCTGGAATATGAAATCTGTATGAAGACGTCCAAAACACTCGTATATCTTTTTTTTTAAATTTTTAAATTTATCCTTTATATCATTTTCGTCTTTAGTCTGATAAAAGCTCTCGGCGGTTAAAACGGTGTCCTTCACTTCTTTTGAAAAGTTGAGGACATTTTCCAGATAGGATCGTAGGTGGTAGTACCCCTAGGCCTGTTCAAAAATCAACGTTTTCTTATTTTCATAGGTTTCTGTACATTTTCCCATGCTTTTCGACCTGAAAAAGCCGAAAATCACAACTATTTTGACCTAGGGTGTTGGGAAGCATTGCCGCATGGAGCTTTAAATTTTCTGCCTTGAAATCGGCCAAAGCGCCAATTCCGGGGTCCCTTGAATTATGTTTTGCACTTTAGCTTTTGATCTAAACAAGATAGAGCAACAAATTAGGTATCAAATGAAAGAGCATAAAATTACTAAATAATAATAATAATAATAATAATAATAATAATAATAAATAAATAATAATAATAATAATAATAATATAATAATAATTATCTATCATTTTTCAGGAAACAACAGAAACTCAATCAGAATCTAGAAAACCATCTACAAGTTACAACTTCACAATGGCATTAAGCAAGGAGCTGAGGGAGCTCCGTGGGCGCACAGTTGATATCTCAGAACCTCCACGTACTGTCCACAGGCAGGTGTCAACTGGGCCATCTACCAGATCTCTCACTGAAACTTTCCTGGTTGGATACCCTTCAGCTTTTATCAGTGGTTCCCAGCTTCCCACCAACAGACAGGCGTTCCAGTATTTCCTTAATCTTCAGAATTTACCGGAAAATGCAGGGAGGCCCATGGTTCAAGACCTTGCATATGAAACAGTTGAATCTATCATCCCATTCTGGCAGATGGCTAGGATCAAGACAATGACCAAGTACAACGCAATGAAGCTCTTCATGAAACTACATGAGAAACATCGTGCTCTGGTGAAAAGCAAAGGAAGAGCAAGTAACCCTGGAGGAAAAAGAGGAGCATTTGTGCTGGAATTAGACAGCCTGTTCGATATAGGAGCTCCAGATGCAATCCAGGAAATACAGAACAACAGACTGTTATCCAGAGAGAAGAAAGATGAGGATATCAGGTTCTACGAAGACCAAAAGACTGAGAGGAAAGGTCATATGTCTGGTCATAACAAGATTTTTGAGAGAAGATCCCTGCAGCAAGCAGCGAGGAATGAAAGACTGCAGCATAGACAAGAACAAGGTAAAACTAATTACTTTGAACGTTACAAAAAGTTTTAAGTTTTACTCCATTGCGATATTTAGCATGTACTTAACAATTACTGTCTTAACATGTACTATTTTACAGCTGCAGCAGAACAAGAGGCAGTTGTTCATGTGGATGACATTACCTGGGGTGACTCAACTGACAACGACGCTAAAACAGAGGACATGGATTACCATCAGCCTCGTCCTGGATGTTCTCACCATCAAGACACTGTGACTAGTGTGACTTTGACGTTTCCAAGGAAGGTCATGGAATGTGATGTCATCTGCAATACAGCTGATCGTCTTGGTTTATCAGACAATCAAGTTACTGCCACCTTGAAAGCTGGAGGGGCTGATCTGGATAACTTCGTCACCTCAACCTCAACAACACGTCGCAACAGAATGCTGTCCAGGTATAATATCAGCCAGAGTCACATGTCCAAGTTTTGTGAAAACCCCCCACAGTACGCTGCCTTACACTGGGATGGAAAGTTGCTCAAAGATGTCTTGGGCAGTGAACCTGGAAGTACCTCAGAGACTTTAGCTGTGCTAGTGTCTGGTCCACCTTCATACACTGAAGGAAAGTTATTGGGAGTACCTGTCATCGACAATTCTTCTGGCACAGCTCAGGCTGAGGCTTCAATGGATTTACTGGAGATATATAACACGATTAAGTTCTGCATCGGTCCTATAAAGTTACGTAAAAATAAAGTTTAATTAAAGAGCTACAATAAGAGAAAATGCCACGAATTTTAAAAATTATAATAAAAAAGCAGATATCCTCACAGTTTTCAAAAGTAAGTGCTAAGACATCGTCTGCTGACACCGGGTCACAAACCCGCCGACAATTCTTAATAGTTTTTAATACAGGGTGTCCCAGAATTAACTATCTATTTCAATGAAATCGGACAAATTTTTTAAAAACACACTTTTATTTATGTTTATCATGTTTAATATGTGTTAAAAATGTATAAATTTCTAAATTTTTTTCATAATTTTATTTTCATAATTTTTTCATTATCTGGTCCAATGAAAGACCGTCTGAAGTCATAGAATGGCAAAGAGACTCTCCAAAAGTTAACGTGTGGCTTGGAATGACCAAATCCAAAATTTATGGCCCATTCTTCTTTGCGGAAGCAACTGTAACAGGTACCGTCTACCTTGATATGCTTCAGCAGTTTCTCGAACCACAGCTTCTCGATGATGGCATTCTTGATAATGTTGTGTTTCAACAAGAAGCATTGATCTTTTGGCGATAAACCTTTGTTTTTATGAAACCCCATGCAAAGAAATCCAGGGGTGTCAAATCCGGAGAACGCGGAGGCCAAGGTCGAGGTCCTCCACGTCCAATCCACCGATTCGGAAGGCGTCTGTTGAGGTATTCTCGAACAATTAGAGCATAATGACATGGTGCTCCATCTTGTTGAAACACAACATTATCAAGAATGCCATCATCAAGAAGCTGTGGTTCGAGAAACTGCTGAAGCATATCAAGGTAGACGGTACCTGTTACAGTTGCTTCCGCAAAGAAGAATGGGCCATAAATTTTGGATTTGGTCATTCCAAGCCACACGTTAACTTTTGGAGAGTCTCTTTGCCATTCTATGACTTCAGACGGTCTTTCATTGGACCAGATAATGAAAAAATTATGAAAATAAAATTATGAAAAAAATTTAGAAATTTATACATTTCTAACACATATTAAACATGATAAACATAAATAAAAGTGTGTTTTTAAAAAATTTGTCCGATTTCATTGAAATAGATAGTTAATTCTGGGACACCCTGTATTTCTATTGTAAGTTTTTAATATTTTTAAAATCCTACCTATACAAGAAATGTGCAAATAAAACCATATATATATATATATATATATATATATATATATATATATATATATATAATGACGAAATAATCACGAAGGAAACAGAATAAATAAAAATATTTTGCAAAACGCATTTATTGTGGCCTTTTATAAGTTAACGCCGATTGAAACGTTATACAGGGTGTACATAAAGTCAGGATCTATTTTTGTGAAGCACTTGGAAATTATATGGAATTCAATCATAAAATGATAAAGTGGTAACATTTATTAAATAATTAAGAGTAGGATTCGACGTGACGCCCATCAGTATCCCTGCACAGCTCAAATCGTTCCGCAGCATTTCTAAACACATTCTGGAGCATTTGCGGGGTTATGTTATCTGCAGCAGTTCGTATACGTGTACGTAAGTTTTCAAGACTCGTAATCTTCGTCTGATAGACGTGTGATTTGATAAAGCCCCATGCAAAGAAATCTAAAGGGGTTAAATCTGGTGATCTCGCTGGCCAAGGTCTGTTGCTTCCATGTCCGATCCAGCGATTTGGAAAGCGTCCATTTAGATAATCCTGAATAATTTTGGCATAGTGACAAGGAGCACCATCATGTTCATAGACGATGGTACTAACAATCCTATCCCTGTCGTCTATCAACATGATGGTGCTCCTTGTCACTATGCCAAAATTGTTCAGGATTATCTAAATGGACGTTTTCCAAATCGCTGGATCGGACGCGGAAGCAACAGACCTTGGCCAGCGAGATCACCAGATTTAACCCCTTTAGATTTCTTTGCATGGGGCTTTATCAAATCGCACGTCTATCAGACGAAGATTACGAGTCTTGAAAACTTACGTATACGAACTGCTGCAGATAACATAACCCCGCAAATGCTCCAGAATGGGAACTTACGGATAATGTTACTGCCCTTGTTTTTGACACTACATCCAGTAACAGTGGAGTTCACAGAGGAGCTGCCAAACTGCTAGATAAAATGCTGAACAAAAAGGTGTTTTATCTGGCCTGTCGACATCACATCCTGGAAATCCTAGTAGGAGCAGTTTGGGAGAAGCTGTTTGGGAAGGTGAAGGGGCCAGATAATCCCTGGTTTGAGCATCTGAAGGATGTTTGGACGGACTTGTCCAAGGAAAACCCAAAGATGCTGGCTATCAACAGCAAATGGCTGAAGGAAAAGAAGAAGAACAGTGAAGAAATACTCCAAGACATTCTAACAGCAGAAAGGCTTCCAAGAGCCGACTACAGGGAAATGGCTGAACTGACAGTCATTGTTCTTGGAGGAACGCCTCCTCGAGGTATTCACTGGAGTCGACCAGGCGCCATTCATCAGGCCAGATGGATGGCCAGAAACCTGTACTCCATGAAAATGCTGATGTTTGCAGATCAACTTGAGTACGACGAAGACACTGTATCAAAGCTGGAAAGACTCAACACCTTCCTTGCGCTGTTCTACACTCCTGTATGGATGATGTCAATGTCTGCTGCAGATGCTCCCGTGAATGATCTAAATCTAATCCAGGACATGTTGAAGTACAAGAAAACTGACCCAGAGCTTGCTGATGCAGTACTTAATAAGATGGAAAACCACAAATGGTACCTGACGCAGGAAGTCGTGCCATTTGCCCTGTTCAGCAGTAGATTGAGTGACACATTGAAGCACGACATTGCTGCCCAGTTACATGCCACTGAGAAGCCAGACAGCTTCAGAACAGGAAAGCCTCTATTCCAGAGTGTCACAGCTAAGACCACCCTGGTTGATCTCATTGGCCCAGAATCACATTTCCTGCTGGACACACTGAACATTGGATCCGAGATCCGAGTGGCTTCTGGAACCTGTCACGTCTTGGCCACAGAATGAGGACTACAGAAAAGCGTTGGACTATGTTAAGAATCTGAAAGCGGTGAATGACATTGCTGAACGTGGTGTCAAGGTGATGAGCGACTTTGCAAATGTCATAACAACAGATGCCAAGCAAAGGGACTATCTCCTTCAAGCTGTGGAGTTCAACAGACGCCGCTTTGACAGCTTCAAGAAACAAGCTCTCAACAACTGACTGTGTAAATGTCATTATGAAATTAATCATCATGTAATGCTTTCACTTCTTCATCGATTAGACTTGTGACAAAATGTTAATCTCAAATTTGTGTCATGAATAAGGCGCCTTGTCTGCCTTGAGTGTGAGAAAACGAATTTTGTAATATTTCTGAAATCTTTGTATGTACCAATGTGACATTTCTTGTTCCAAGACTATCATAATTGTATAAGTTAGAAAGAGGATTAAAAACACTTTAATTTGGTGCCTATTTTGTTGCTCTATCTTGTTTAGATAAAAGGTTATAGTGCAAAACATGATTCAAGTGACCCCGGAACTGGTGCTTTTGGCCGATTTCAAGGCAGAAAACTTAAAGCTCCATGCGGCAATGCTTCCCAACAACCTAGGTCAAAATGGTTGTGATTTTCGGCCTTTTCAGGTCAAAAAGCATGGGAAAAAGTACAGAAACCTATGAAAATAAGAAAAAGTTGATTTTTGAACAGGGCTATTAAGTACCCCGTTCCTGCCGAGATGTTAACCTGATTTAAATACACCTCACACTGGCTGAATATGGAGTGTAAAAAGTTAGTTTCAGGGTACGCTGAGTAACTATCATCGCAGTCCGTCCCTTCAGAATGGGCTATACGCAGTTTAGCGTACATGAGCATACAGCTTGGGTCAAAAAAGTAAGGGTCTGAGCTGGGTATCACGAATTCTATAGGGGAACTCGGAGAACTAATTGTGTTTAATGGGTTAATTGTAATAAAGTGGCTATGCTCAATAGACACCTGAGTGGGGGGCATATCAAAGAGGGACAGTTCCGATTTACAGCATTATGAACTACATGGATGGATGAAACGCGCCATGACGAGTCGGAAATAGTGCCACCTCTCTCGACAACTAGTAATTAGCCTATGATTCGTGAGAGTAGTGTCCTCAGCTTATATCAGTTGGTTAATAGATTAGTCGCAACATTCACATAATGGGGCTTGTCATATGTAATGCTCAAACTTTTCCCTCTATGGTTGGGGATGTGTGCAATGCGCAGTAGGCGCGCCTGGGTGTCCCCAACAAATTGGTGCTCCACGATATTGCTGTAAATATAGCACATGTCTGGAGGTGAAGAGCTTTCATCCAATTTCTTCATCTTCAATTGATACATTAAGCTGGACATGTCATGCTATGCCTCGTGAAAGGTATCTCTTTGGAGAGCTGCGCTATATCGGCCCTCAGCCACATTGTGAACAGCTCTTTATCTTTAATATTTCTATTAAGCGTTGATTTTAACTTCAATGTGCATGCAGGCGTGTCTATGTTTACGACTTCAAAAAGTAAATCGTTTGTCAGGTACGACTTTTCAAGACTCTTGTTTAACCCCGTCACAATGTCCATGGCTTTATCATAATGGCTGATTCCTAGCGAAACATTTGTGCTACAGTACTGTACCTCACAGAACAGTACTGATCGCATAGTATCGTCTACGGTTATGTCTAATTTCTCGCACTCATCGATTCTTCTAAGGATCAGAAATATGATTTGTTCATTTTCAAGAGTAAAAAATTTGGAGACTAACGGGTCCGTGGAGTTCTGTCACAAAGTTGGCCAGGGTGTTGTTAGGATGTACAGACAGAGAAGAGGAGGACGGGAGTGTGACATGTTGCATACTATTTAAGCTTCATTATTGCAGCAGCTTTTATATAGGTGTTGAAGCCTTCTGGGAAACCCAGCCATTTCACCAGGTACGTTTTTTTCTTTCCTGAACCTTTGCTGCCTAAAATGTTTTCAATTTTAAACACACTTTTTCCTAAATTAAATGTCACTTTCTGCAACTCCTCGCGGTAAAAGCATCCAGCGATCTCTTCCCCATTCAAATTTTCAACGTAATACATCATTATCTCACCTTTAGGTCTCACAGCACGAACTTTAAAAATCTCACGTGTCCATCCTTGCTCAAATCCCTTCGCGAATTTATTTTCCGAATGTGATAGCATTATATAATCATTGATTTTGAAATGTATAGACTGCGGTGGCGGTGCTCCATCTCTTCTCACCTCTGGCAGCGTACCTCTTTCTAAAACTTCGTAAGGTGTTGTGCCAATCGTACGGTGGTGTGAACGGTTGTATGATGATGCCAATGACCCGAGAACGTTTGTATATCTGTATGTGTTTTTATGTGTAAAATAGTGGTGCATGCGTTCCTTTAAAGTACGTTGAACACTTTCAGCTAAAGAGGCCTTATGTATAGACCTGCTAGTGTAGTAACTGATATTAAACTCTGTCTACATGTTCTGAAAAGCGCGACCTATAAATTCTCTCCCCATATCGGTACAAAAATAGTCAGGAACCCTTTCTTCTTATAACATCAACGTTTTGGTCGCTTTAGCAACTGTTTCAGGCGATTTATTTTTCAGTGGAATTAGCCAGAGATATCTAGAGAATACATATATTATGAATAGGATGTAGCGGTATCCGTCATTATAGAGTGAATATCTTTGCATGTCTGTTAAATCCGCTTGCCAAATAGGGTTAGAAATGTCATAATAGCGTTTACTTAATATGTTAGCCATTTGCGTATTTTAGAGACACGTGGATAAGGTTGGCCGTTTGTTCACTTCTTTCTCTTCTTCAAAGACGCTGCTGCTGGGGTCGATGGCGTACTTAGTTGTGACACGTGCGAGACTTGATCCAGGTCTTTTAACCTATTCAGATTACCTATCAATGTTTTGGGGACATTTATTTGTTGCAGTCTTGCTTTAATATGCTTCCATCCTGTTGGTGAAGGCCTGTCCCGCCTTCTCACCAGATCATGAACAATGTAAACGATGTTGGATCCTTGTACGCTTGTTCCTTCAACAATGACCTCGCCTGTATCGGCCCACTGTATGATTGAGTCCTTACTCAATAGAGTATAAAGACTTAAGCCTTTATTCCTCAATGTATGTGGGAGACTGTTTTTTAACACATGTTCGATGTGTTATGTTCCGTTGTTCTTTGGTTGGTCATCTCTAACGTCGTGCGCAGGTCCTGTGTCGATATGCTCAGCGCTATTCGCACTGTGACTAATAACCACGGGGAGCTCTGTCGGATTCTTAAATTCTTTGTACTTACGAAGAAATTTCTGCAAAGCCTCTTGGTACAAGAGCCTTTTCTCATCAGGTGACATTTCACGGTTTAATATGGCTAGCAACTCGCTTTCCATTCTTTTAAGCTAACTTTTAAGGGGTTCTAGAACCGTGTCTGGAATCTTTGAACTTTGCAATGAAGCATACACCTCGTGCGGAATCGCTACCACCTTCTTCATTATATTAATCTAGTCAGTAAAGGACCCAAAACTGAAAATAAGATGGGTAGGAATGATCCTCCTCTTTGTACAGTAATTCGCTTTTTCTTACCCACAGTTTGACTTTTATGAGCGAGCGCTCGTATTATGTTCTTGTAACGACGTAAGCGAGCCTTCTGAGGGGTTTCATTGGCACATTACATTTTATAACATTAAGACAGATTTCACAGATGCATTTTAAAAAGTCGGAGTCGATATTTTTAACAAACATCTGTTGCAGTGCCCGGGGCAATCGTTGATAGATTTTTATTAATTCACGATATTTCTTCAGCCTATTTGTCATTCTGGAATATACACCGTTTCAGGTTCGCTTGGGAATATATTCGTTCTTAGAAGCACCCTAAACGTGTTTCGCGGGTGAAGGTCACAAAGCAAATATCCATAACGCTGACTTGTGGCTTCTTTATAAACCTCCAAAAACTCCTTACGTTGATTCGGGAACATTTGATTGGCTAATACCCCAATTTGTGACACATCTCTACGTTGTGCGAATAAGACTAGATATTGTGTATTTAGCGACACATCGCGCATGTATCTATTTTTGAAAAATAGATTCTGGTTGATGAAGAATACGCTTATGTTAAGATGGTGGAGAACACTGTAAATGTCTCGGCAAACGTTTTATCCATTTCCAACATGAGATCGTCAATTACAATAACTGTATGCTCATTACCTTTTAACGAATTAACGTCATATACACCTTTGGAACAAAATTTCATCTTGGTACTCGTTGAACACTGACTGATACGTCGAATAGCACCATATTACTTTATGCACAAATTTTGAGAACATCTCCCCCTTATCTTTAATGATTTTAAGCATAAATACAGTTTTTCCACATCCTGTAGGGCCAGATATAATACATGTGGAGGGGCTTGTGAACCTGAATTTTTCTACAGATTTCATCTCTAACACGTCACACCCCTAAGTGGTCATTTACAAAATATTACAAATTTTGAGTGCTGTTCCTTATATTTTGTTTTTATTCTTCCACAGAACCGTGAATGACGACGATGTACAGCCCCCATCATCGATATCACAGACGAACCTGATGACCGTGCAGCTACAGAACCCTTCCCCGCTGACGAATCCTTACCAGCGACACCTGTAGCATGCGACAGTTCAAAGAGGAAGCATGATGAAGAGCCCTCCACCTCAGGTATAAAGCGTACCAGGATTGCGCCGGTTGTTAGACCCCCAGTAATAGAGCCCCCAACTCTCTATGTCTTACGACACAACCCCCACAATAGTACCTTCCTCAAATATGCCCCATTATTCAGTTCAGGGTACTTCCTCCACAGCAGCTTCTCATACTGTGGAGGATGGTATAACATTTGAATTGGTGTGCACTGCTACCCCCACCCCTGACCTGACTAGAAATCGGTACGTGGTCAGGGTTGACCCTGAATCCTGTATACCAACGGATTGCGGCACGTAGTTGAACGTATTGTGGAGTTTGCCCTTCAGAACAGCGACGAACGTGAAGTCCGGACGAGGTTATCCTTCAGGTTCGGGACAGATGAGTGGGACGATTTTTGGGTAGTAATACCGTTCAGACGTTTGGCGGCTGTAGACATAGAATATATCTTGGGCCGTATAATGTATGTCTCTCAAAGTAGTACATCCTTCAATATAGACAACTTCATGGTAGATATTGACAGAGTATTACGGGTTGCGGGTCATAGTGCCACACCTTATACTCTTAATTTCAATTCTCCGGTTATTTACAGAAAGCATTTAAACATCGATCGTGGTTGTGGTTTTATAGCAATAATCTTAGCTCATATGTTCACTGTGCTAAATACTTGGACGCAAAAAATTTGGCTGTCCACGGTTGTGCAGCGTGCCAGTAAACTGGCTTCAGATTGTAAGGTTGAGTTTGAGTGTAATATGGGTCCTGAAAAACTGAGAAGGGCTGAGCAGGAAATGAATGCACGTATAGTCGTATTTGGAATGGATGATCGTCGGAGGACTGTGTATGATTTTAAAAGCAGCGTGAGAGATTGTACAAGATCTCTACTTATTTTAGGATTGTCAGGAACATCGTAGCTCCCCATCCGTAACATCAGGGCTCTCTACGCCAGTTATGATAAAAATCGAAAATATGGAAGGCATCATGATTTGTGTAAGGGATGTCTCGAGTTTGCTGATGATATGGTGAAACATTGTAAGGATTGCTACATGGTGTGTGACCTGTGTAAAAGCCCCAAATGTGAAAGTCGTGTAGTTGAAACCGAGAAGAGGGAATGTAATGTGTGTAGACGTACATTTTTCAATAATAATTGTTTTGAACTCCAGAAATCAAATGGCAATTGCAGGAAAATGAGGACTTGTAAGTGCGGCATTTTTCACATGCTGGATAATTGGGGGAATTTCAAACATAAATGCGATAAAATTCACTGTTTTACATGTCATGCAAAATATAAGGCGGATGGAGTGAGGCATGTATGTTATATGAAAGATGCTAAACCTAAAAATAGGCCTTGTATGACCGTGTACTACGATATAGAAACTTACACGAACGCTGAAACCAAAGAGGTTATTCCACATTTACTCGTAAGTTAGATTATCTGTGATGAGTGCATGGAGCTCGAGTGTGACGAGTGCCACAAATGTGGAAAACGGACAAACGTTTTTAAAACGAATGCACACGGCAGCCCTGTGAAACTCTTTGTATCCTATATTGTTAAAGTTAAATAAAATGACTGTGTATATTCTTGCCCATAAAGAGGCGAAATTTGACACACAGTTCCTTTATAAGGAGCTGCTGGAACACGAGTCTTCTACGATATTTACAGGTGATCCTTGAAAAGAGGCAACGAACTAATACAGATGCAGATAAGAGGTAATGTACAGTTTAAAGACACCCTGCTGTTCACACCTTGTAAATTAGCAAAGCTGCCGAAGGTCATGGGCGTAGCCGCTGAAGTTTCAAAAGGGTATTTCCCTTACACATCCCTCACTAACGAAACTTTGAATTACGTACGACTATCTCCACCCAAACATAACTTTAACTACACCAACATGAGTGATAGTGAGCGTGAAGATTTTGACCGCTACTACAACAGTTTTAATGAAGCTAGTCCATACAATATAGCCGATGAATGTGAACGTTATTGCGTGAATGACGTACGTGCTTAGAGTATGCTTTCAAGCCTTTAGAAGGATGTACATACCCGTTTCAAATGCGATCCGCTGCAAGTCGCGACCACGATCGCCTCATTATGTTTTACAGTGTTCAAGAATAACTTCATGCCTAAAGACACCTTAGCAATCATTCACAGAAACAACCCCGCAGTTATGGGCACAAGGCTATTTACTGGCTCATACACCTACAGCAACAGACCGGGGTATACATAAAACATGCCCGCAACACGGGTGAAGTACCCGTTAAGGTCAATGGTCGTGTTTTTGGGTTGACGGCCTAAGTGAGGATCCAGCCACTGGTGAGAAGACTGTGTATTCCTTTAACGGCTGCTGGTGGCATGGATGCCCGCGCGCTGAATGTGCCGTCACAGGGGACCTTTATGGAAGATCCCCCGCCGACAGCCTCGCATGGACCCGTAACCGTGATCAACTTATAGGCTCCCAGTTCACTCAGAAAATCGTGTGGGAGCATGAGTATGATGCACGGATGGAAACAGATGCCCAGTACCGTGAAGAAATAAGGGCCATCAAACGTTCAATGGTGTTGGACCCCCCAAATGCGGTGACAGCTTGTTTGGAGGGCGCACAAACCCATTCAAGCTATACTTTCCGCCTACGGAGGGCGTGAAACTCCACTACTACGACTTCTGCTCTTTATACCCTACGTGATGAAGAACAATCCGTACCCCGTAGGTGCACCTGAAAAAATGGTGGGTCCCACCATACCAACCATCGAGGAGTTTTCAGCTAACTTGAATGAGCGCTACTTTGGACTCTCTTTCGTAGACGTGCTCCCCCTCGCGATTTATGGATGCCGATCTTACCCGTCGTTATAGATCACAAGCTCATGTTTCCCCTGTGCGTGAAGTGCGCAGAGAGAACAACGGTGATTGACCATACAACCAACCAGCGTAAGATCAGAGGTGTATATACAAGCCCTGAGCTGGCCCTAGCCGTTCGCCATGGGTATAGAATATTGAAGATACATGAGGTGTGGAGGTTTCAGAAGCTACCCAACCTTTTCACACCATATATAAACGCTTTTTTGAAGGATAAAGTAGAAGCATCAGGATATCCGCGAGGGGTTGATACCGAAGATGAAAAACGGCTTATATTCAGCGTTACCGTGCCCATGAAGGTATACAGCTTGACCGATCCCAAATTGTTAAGAATCCTGGCAAGCGCTTTAGTGCAAAGTTGCGTCTAAACAGTCTTTGGGGGAAATTTTCACAGAATACCGGCAAAGGGAACGTTCATTTGGGCCAAAGTTATAGTGAATTCTGGGATTATGCCAACGCTCCCGATAAAAAGGTTATGGAGATCATGAATGTAGGTAATACTTACATAATAAGGTACAACATCACCGAACTGGCCACAAATACCTCACAACGGCCTACGCAACGGCTTCACAACGGCCTACGCCCGCATCAAACTTTGGGGTCTACCGCACTCTCTTGGACGGAGGGTGCTGTAAGCTGACACAGATGCGTGATATTCACAGCGAGGGAGGGTGAATACATGCCTGCTATTGGGGAATTCCTCAGAAAGCTAACTGATGAGATCAAGGACGAGTATGGTGATGGTGCATACGCACACTCGTTTGTGTCAAAGGGGCCAAAAACTTATGGGGTACAGGTGATTGTATGGGATGATATGAAGTATATCGTGAAGGCTAAGGGTATCACGCTTAACCATGCGAACGGCCGAGTCGTTAACTTTGACTCGTTGAAGGATCTAGTGTGCTTGGAAGATGAGGGTGACCAGGTACCCCAACTGACTGTAGGGACGCACAATTTTCGGCCGCAGAAACTGAGGGGGTGAAGGAACTTAGGGGCACGAAAGTATGCCGTAACAACTATAGGAAACGTTACCAAGTGCCTGGTACTTATGATACCGTATCCTTTGGTTACCTTATTCCTTGATTGTATTTATATATATGTGTATTGTTAACGATATGTTTATTTATCACGTATATTTGCATCAATTAAGGTTTCATTTTCTCCTTTGCGTGCGTGCGTGTGAGTGTACACAGTTAAAAGCTAAGCTCCGCCCACTGTAAGATCGGTCACGTGACTCCTGCCACTACCTGAGCATATCTCTATTCGTGCGTGCTCTGTTGGCCTCTGCATACCCTTGAGCTCAGACGTGTATTCTCCCGCGTAGGCGAAAAATAGTAATGGCTACCTTTAATATTGCGTGTTCAACGTTTATGAAGTGGTATTCGGCAAAATGCCAAGATGTGGTGGATACTGAAAATCTCCCAATTCCCCCATCCTTTAATACTTTTAAGGCTACATTGAGCCGTGCGAAGGACCAAGATGTTCAAATACTCTACGGGTATTCTGGTGAGGGCATTGTAGGATTACGTAGTACAAATGATGTATTGAAGTATGTTGAAGACCTAACCTTTAAAAGCTCACACATACCGCGAAGTAGAAGAAGCAACACTTTCAGAAGATATGCAACGGCTATGGATAGTGAGTCTTGTTGATGAGTGGTGCACAAACGATATTATGTCATGTTACATCACACCGACTACTCGTACCCTCCGGTTGAGAATGTAAATCTTGTCATCATGGAGAATCTTAAGTATTTTTACCACTATATTAATATATATCATGACGAGGTTTGTAGTGAGGTTGTGGCTAATGGGCTGTGTGAGTTTTTAACAGACTTTAGAGACGAGTATCGCTTGTTAAACAAAAAGGATAAATATGGGCATATGTTTCTCTAAAATAGTGCACCGGATTGTGAAGATGTTTAGTTTATGGAAATGAACGTCTGGTGAGTGATAAAACATTAAAGCTGGTATTGCTTCATGTAGCGGAAAATTCTGTTTGTCCAGGGGCACAAGTGTTCGAACAAGCCTGTACACGCTTCAGCAGTTTATGGTGTGACTCGCTCCCCCCAGCGAGCCGCCCACCCGTGTACGTCACCCCTCCGAAACACACGAGTTCGAACAAACCCGTACACGTTTCATCAGCGTTGCTCACTCCGCCCGTCAAGCCGATCCGTCCACCTGTGGCTCATAGTCATTCCAGAGCTTGAACCGACTAGACGTGCGAATACGATGGAACTTCCTTTGAGAAGCATTCTCAACGCCTCGTACGATGTCTCCGTGACGAAATCATTGCGTGTGTTCAGGCGTGAAACCGGCACCATTAACTTGCAGCCATGCAAACTCTGGTAAACGTAATGTTATTTATTTAACCCTTTAAGCCCTGAATTTTTTGTAGGGTTAAGTTATGAATGTGTCTATTTGAAACGTTAGCAATTGTACCGTCAGTACTCAAAGGGTTAAGTGTTGACGAGATGAATAGAGTCTTCGTGATAGTTGAGAAGTGGGGAGATGACCGTTATAAAATACCTGCAGGTGTAGGTACAAGAAGAGAGCAGATTAGTGACGTCCCCTCATATGCCGTTGTTTGCACGTTGTGTATAAATAACGATCAGCCATGCATTGATATACGACTGATGTGGAAGAATGTATCTGATAATAACGTTCTTGTCCCTACGCGAAACCGTTTTATCCGCGACAGAATGTTTGAAATCGTCAGACGCTCGTGTTATGGATATGATTTATTTTGACACGGTTCTTGAATACGTATACACTGCTCGACGGATTTATCGAATGTAGGAATGAACAAGGCGAGAATGGTCTAGAGCTGGATGCATATTTAAAAGGTTTAGATTCTTCGAAATATCCTGAACTTTGGTACAAAGCACTTGAGCGGTACAGGGCAGAGCTTGCCTACACTGTTCACCCTGAAGAGCTGTACCTCTATATAATGAATAGCTGTCGTTACGACTTGGAAGATTATTTCAATTGCCGCTATGCAGAGTGAAGAAGAGTTCACGATTGAAAAGCTCGGGACGTTAAGAAAAAACCCTCGATTGGAAAAGAGTGTTTATAAACTTGTATTTAATAATGATGTTGTGGTTAATGACGACCTCTTTGTGCGTGCTTTTGATTGTATTCTAGCCGTGTTTAACGATAACTTCCAACCGAATGTAGTGGGGACAAAAATAGTATTGAACGATATGAAAGCCATTTATGTCGAGTATAGGCATCCGTATAACTTGAGCGGTGAAGTATTGCTTGGATGATTTTACCGTGTAGTGCAAAGTAATAACGATGTGAATGTAGACTCGATTACGTGTGAGTTTAGCGTTTTGCGCCGTAGAACATAAAGTATTTTGATGTATATTTATTTATTTAATTATTTAATTGTGTGTATATGTATATATATATGTATGTATATGTATATATATTTCCTGTACTAATATGCAATTGATTATACGTTTTGTATATTATTATTTTCAATATATTTAATTATTTAATATAGCTGTGTATATATATGTATATATATATATATATACAGGGTGGGCGGAAAGTAGCTCCCTATTTTGGATTGGTAAAAAAATACGTATATTATCCATTTATTTCAGAAGAAATAATATGAAAAGGTAGGCATACATGGTAGGTTTTCTCTAAAATTCAATGTGGGCTCCAACTCTTTACACCAGCTTCTGGAGCCGCCCAGGAATGGCGTCCACTGACTTTAGCAGGAACTCCGGCGGGATGGAGGACATGACTTCCCGAATTCGGTCCTCCAGTTCTTCCAATGTCCTCGGTTTGGTGCGGTAGACTTCTTCCTTTACCCACCCCCAAAGAAAGAAGTCGCACGGTGTCAAGTCGGGGCTCCTGGCTGGCCATTGATGTGGACCACGACGACCCATCCAACGCCCAGGGAAGTGGGCATCCAGCCACTCACGGACAACAAGAGCGAAGTGCGGAGGGGCGCCATCTTGCATAAATATCAGATCGTCGATGTTCTCCCATGTGCTGACAACCGGCCAGACCTCGTTTCGCAACATAGCAAGGTACCGCTCAGCATTCATGGTGTTGCGCAGAAGGAACGGGCCCACAACCTGATCTGAGGTCATACCACACCACACCGTTACATTGAACCGATTCTGCCGTTTTTCAGCGGTAACCGTGCGACTTCTTTCTTTGGGGGTGGGTAAAGGAAGAAGTCTACCGCACCAAACCGAGGACATTGGAAGAACTGGAGGATCGAATTCGGGAAGTCATGTCCTCCATCCCGCCGGAGTTCCTGCTAAAGTCAGTGGACGCCATTCCTGGGCGGCTCCAGAAGCTGGTGGAAAGAGTTGGAGCCCACATTGAATTTTAGAGAAGACCTACCATGTATGCCTACCTTTTCATATTATTTCTTCTGAAATAAATGGATAATATACGTATTTTTTTACCAATCCAAAATAGGGAGCTACTTTCCGCCCACCCTGTATATATATATATTATTATTTTTTTTTCCTGTACTAATATATTGATGGTTATATTACAACGTTTTGTATATTTTTTATTATATATTTCTCGTTCGTATTTCTTATGCTATTATTATTTTTTGATCATATATATTCCATTGTATATTTATTTTGATTATATATTCATCGTACGTATTTCTTATGCTATTATTATTTTTGATCATATATATTCCATTGTATATTTATTTTCTATATATTTGGTGAAATTGAATCCATTAATTCGTCTAAATAAACAGAAGGATGTAATGGTGTTTTATTTAATTCTTTTCGTTGTACACGACATTTAATTACAGCAAATGGCTGCTTTCTAAAACGGATTTCTAAACCAACTGCCAAATATATCTGGATAGCACAATCTGGCAACCCTAATAATGTACACCTGAACAAGCCAATTACGCCTTCTAAATCAACTGGCTGGTTAAGTCAGAATATGTGCTTTAATTAAATAAATAAACGCAATCTGTCAACTCAATATTGTACACCTGAACAAGCCATTTACGCCTCCTAAGTCAACTGGCTGGTTAAACCAGAATATATGCTTTAATTAAATAAATAACGCAATCTGGCAGCTCAGCCAGATAAGCCAACTGGCTGATTAGGAACATATTAAGACAATGGCCGCTCGGCTGAAGTCTTAATATGCGCTTGGCTCTGGCCAGCGAACACCTCTCTTCCTCTCTCTCCTTCTCATCTCTCTTTCTGTTGGGGGACAACTCCGCCTCCAAATTGCATAACCCTTGTTGCTCTTGTTGTTGAGAGGCATTGAAAGCCACAAGGTTTTCCCTGCCCCAGTCAGAGGGAGTAGAAAGATCAGAGGTCAGGTGCAGTATAGCCTTCCTACGCGAAGCATTGAGAGAGAGAGAGAGAGAGAGAGAGAGAGAGCAGGTGGAGAAGTGAATAGTGGAATCATCGGCATAGGAGAGGATAGGAAGGGAAGTGCAGGTTAATAGATCATTGATAAATAAAAGGAAAAGAGTGGGTGACGCGAAAGAGCTCTGAGAAACACCACTATTAGTAGCTTTATGAGAAGAACAGTTGCTATCTACAGTCGAAGCTATAGATCGTCCAGAAAGGAAATTAGGGGTGAAGGCACAGACAGAAGGATAGAAACCGAAGGAGGGCAATTTCGAAATTGAGGATTTGTGCCAGATTCTTTCAAAGGCTTTTGATATGTCTACCGCAAAAGAAAAAGTTTTACCGAAATCCCGAAAGGAGGATGACCAAGAGTCAGAGAGATATGCAAGAAGATCGTCAGTAGAGCGTCCCTTGCGGAATCCATACTGAAGATCTGAAAGAAGATTGTGAGAAGAGAGGTGTTTAAGAATCCTTCTATTAAGGACAGATTCAAAAACTTTAGAAAGGCAAAAAGTCATAGCAATTGGACGATAGTTGGAGGGTTTAGAGTGGTCACCCTTGTTTGGGACAGTCTGAATGAAAGCAAACTTCCAGCAAAACGGAAAAGTACCAGATGAAAGACAAAAACGAAAGAGTTTGCCTAGGCAGGGTTTCAGCAGAAGCACAGTTCGTGAGAACAACAGGAGGGACACCATCAGGATCGTACATCTTTGAAAGAGATTTTAATTTCAGACAAAATTAAGTCAGAGAGAGGAGGATATGGAAGAACAGCATCGGAATCGTCCAGGGTTGAGTTGGAGGCAAAAGTTTCAGAGAAGAATTCAACTTTATCGGGAGAAGACACGGCAACTGAGCCGTCGGAATGGAAAAGAGGAAGGAAAGAAGAAGAAGCAGTAAAGTTGTTGAAGAGGTTCTCAACTAGATGCCAGAAAGAGCGAGAAGAATTAGAATTGGATAAGTTTCCACATTTTTGTCTGTTGAAGGAATTTTTGGCAAGTGGAAGAACAGAAGAACAGATTATTGAATTCTGCCAGTGATGTAGGACTCGACTTTTTTTGCTGGTCTCGGTCTCGACCATGATGGTCTGGACTACATCACTTCTGAGTATGTTGATGTTCCTCAAGTGCAACGAGCACTTATCTTGTTTTAAGTAGGCAGTTAACTGCTGAAAAATGTCACAAACTATTGTTGGTTTACGTCGTCGTCGTCGTTGGCCTAGGCAAGCTACGGCTTGGGACCGTAGCGCATCTATCCGGTATAGGTTAACCTGGATGATGTAGCCATAAGCACTGCCGCTAGTTAAGTGCCAACCAGTGATTATCTCACTAGCCGTATTGAGTCCGTTAGGCGAAACTGCGACAGTACCAAAGGTGGAAAATATAACCTTTGGTTTTCTATTATTTATTTGTAAAATGGACATGGTATTAGATTAAAATAAATATTTAAATATAAATAATTAACTGACAATTGTGATATATAATTAATTATGTTTACATACAATAAAATAATATAGTATACATAAAATTAGTATTAATGTGGTTCACAATTGAATTATAATGGGGTAACTAATTTAAAATGAATTTATACTATTCCGAAATTCAAGACGGTAAAATTAACATTTAACTTGAAACTAAAATAAGAGTATTCACTACACTATGAATTTGTGAATAAAGTATGAGTAAATTTTGCAATTGTCACTTAATAACCTCTTTTGAACCTTTATTTCTGAATGTGAAATACAGAGCTTAGGAATTAGGCATTACGCAATAAGAATATTGAATACATGCAGTATTAAATATTGAATAGGGGAAGGTGGGGCAACTCGGGACCCCAGGGCAACTCCGAACACCCCTTCTACAGCCCAAACTAGTGCTGACATCTAGCTTTAATCTATCTCCGTCGTTACCGACACTGATCAGTAGCCTTGAGACAATGGTAAGGGGTGGGTTGCGCCACGCAGCTCTGCAAAAATTAGAAAGTCTCATTTTTTCTCCATTTGATCTATCATCAACGAATTTTTCCTTGATTCATAATTCCAAAATTGTAAGAACTTATTTTGTTGCTTTTTGTGTGTAGGCTACTTATGGATCAGTGTTTAATTGTCACGTATCGTCGTGTCTGAAATTTCATCATGGTGCCGGCAGTGACCGAGTGGCACTAAAATTTGGGAAAAGGGGCAAAAAGGAACCCCGGGTTCCGAGTTGCCCCACGATTTTTTTAACCAAAATATTGCAACAGCTTTCTCAAATTCCAGTTACACCTAATGCAAAGCTAGAACGCTATAAAAAGTGATACAGAATGGAAGACAGAAGGTGACGATAAATGTTTAATGGGTCCAAATACTCGTCCTATATTCCTACAAAATTGTGATTTCCTTACGGATCCTGAGTTGTCCCACTTTCCCCTGCATGCAAAAGTTGCATATGGTCTCGGTTTCGGTCTCGGTCTCGAGACCGAAACCGAGACTTTTTTTTCTGGTCTCGGTCTCGGATGCTTAGGTCTCGGTCCCGATCTCGGATGCTTAGGTCTTGTTCTCGGTCTCGGATGCTTAGGTCTCGGTCTTGGACATGGTGGTCTCGACTACATCACTGGATTCTACCCAGCCATTTTTGTAATTTACGTGAAGGACCTTTATTGCGCATAACGGTTGAGCACTCTCTGGTCATTTTTTTTTATATTATTGCGTGTGAAATATATTTCAATCGTTTGTATAATACTCAGAGAAAATATTAAACAAAAGGTAATTTCAGGGTTAGCATAAGTGTTTCCATCACTTATCATAATTATACCTTATTATAATTATCATACTTTATTGTTATACTTATATTGACATAAAATAGTAATTTTTACCCTTTTTTGAGTCTTGTAATTATTAAATTTCATTCTTTTTTAATTTATCAATACATTTAGTACGCGTACGTGGGAATCTCTTTTCTTTTAAAGCAAGAAAGAAAATACATTTCGTTAGAGCGTTGTTACAGAGTAAGAGAAATTGGAGTCACATCAGTCACTTTAGCCTGGCATAAATGTAACAAAACCTGTCATTATATAATTTTTTACATTATTTTCATCTGGTTTCGAGGACAAAATTTAGTCATAAATTACTAATTGGCAATATTCTGTTGTTCTTTGGATATTTTATTCTTTTTGATGATTAAAAAATTTTAAGAAACAAAATCGAATCATTACTCTTTTGTGATAATATTAATTTTTTTAAGAAATTTTGTTTGTAGGTGAAGTTTTTTCGAAAACTGTACTTCATTCAAATTTAACGTCAGTTGTTAAATGAAAATCAAATAAATTTGGGATATTTTCTTTACGTAAAAATTTAAATAATTTTATTTCGTAATTTGATGGGCTCAGTTTTCATATTAACTTTATGTCTCTTATTTATCTTCTTATCTTTATCTTTTAAGCAGGATTAATCGTTAACGCTTAAAAACAAAAAAAACAAAAACATACTTTATTAAACTTCTGTTCTTTCCTTCATTTAAGAAATGGATTATCTCATTCGGTGAAACCAATTTTAATTTTTATCAGTTTTAACACTAACGACATAAAATAAATTCACAGGAAGCAAAATTGACATTTAATTAATTGGAACTCCAAACTGAAAAGACTTTGTAAGAAATGATAGAATCTTATTTAATGTAAGAGAAAATTGACCCAAAACAATCGAAAATTGATCTTATCCTGAAACCTTTATCGCTTTAAAATTTTTATTGCTAAAAGAAGTTTATCTGACTTTGAAATACTTGTGTTTTACTTCAATTACTTTTTATTTCTTTACTCTATTGATTTTCCTCAATTGAGAGAAGAAGGAGGGACAGTGACGAGACCGCTGTACGAAATGTATTTGTCGTAACAAGCTATTTCAGTGCCCTCACGCGGACGAAGGATGTAAAACCGAACAACGAACCAACTCATCCGTGACGGACTCGTGTCAAAGTTATAAACTTCTTGTCCTCTAATGAATTACAGTACTTCCTGACTTTGGCTTTTATTTCCACCTATTACATAGAGACCTATACTCGCACAAGATTGCAGTTACATTCGAATCCTGATGATGATGGTGATAATAATAATAATAATAATAATAAAGGAGCTAGCGGAATGGGCAGCATTAGTTGGTCTGAGCATTGTGCCAATTTCTGTCTCTCTTCACTGTTCATTAATATGAGGGTCACTCAATATATTTTGTCCACCTTTTTTTTTTTTTTCCAAGTTTCCTTGTAAGGTCCAGAAATTTTGTACACAAGTAGTTACATACCTTTTTTACAAGTTTCTATTTTTCCACATAGTCTCCATCCTTTTCTACGGCTTTCTTCCACCTCGAAACAAGGGCCTTTATTCCTTGCTGGTAAAAGTCCGCTGGGTTCCGCTGGAGCCACATCTTAACCTCCTCAACAACCTCATCGTCACTCTGAAACTTTCTTCCACGAATAGCATCCTTCATTGGCCCAAACAAATGGAAGTCTGAAGGTGCCAGATCCGGGCTGGATGGAGGGTGGGGTAACACAGTCCAGCGCATTTTTGTGATGGTCTCTCGTGTTTGCAAACTGTTGTGTGGTCTTGCGTTATCGTGCAAAAGAAGGACGTCTTCCAGTTTTCTCCGATCGAACTCGCTTTATACGTCTCTGGAGTCTCTGTAGGGTAGCAATATGTGCCTCTGAGTTGATTGTTTGTCCTTTCTTCATAATGTCCACCAGAATCACCCCTTCATATCCCAGAAGATGGTGACCATAACCTTTCCTGCAGAGGGAGCCATTTTGAACTTTTTCTTGCGTCGGGTGTCTGCGTGATGCCACTCCATGGATTGGCTTTTTGTTTCAGGTTCAAAGTGGTGTACCCAAGTCTCATTCCCAGTTACAGTTCGTGAAAAGAAGTCATCCCTTCTGTTTCGTATTAACCCAACGACTCAGAAGCAATTTCTTTTCTTTGGGCTTTGTGATCTTCAGTCAGTTCGCGAGGAACAAACCGTGAACAACCTTTTGAGTATCCCAGTTGCTGAGTTATCGTATTCACACTTCCTTCACTAATTCCTAGCTCCAGTGATAGCTCCTTGTATGTGACGAGCCGATTTGATCGAATGATGCTGTTAGCATGTTGCACAGTGTGAGATGTCACAGCCGATGCCGGGCGACCGCTGCGTGGCTCATCATCGAGGCTGGCTCTCCCTCTCTCCGATGATCTCATACGTTTAGACCAGCGTCCAACTGTGCTTCGATCAACAACAGCATCTTCGTAAACGTTTTGTAGACGTTTGTGAATATTTCCAATTGTTTCCTTCTCTGCCGTTAAGAACTCGATAACAGCCATCAGTTTACGACGCACATCACTGTCAGACGCCATATATATTGAGTGCCCCTAGTACATTCACATAGGCCATGAAAACAATTAGGTAATGATTTAATTGAACACTGCAGTATCAATGTGTTACAGAATATATATATATATATATATATATATATATATATATATGTGTGTGTGTGTGTGTATATATAATATATAATATATAATATATTATATATATATACACACACACATACGAGGGTGGGCTAAGATGTAATGCCTCCACTTGAATAATTCTGGATTGTGTAGAGGTAGCCAGATAAAACTGGTTTTGTGTTGCAACTTGATATCCCCACCCCATTCCAGCTTGTGTAGAGGTAACCAGATAAAACCGGTTTTGTGTTATAGCCTAATATAGCCTACACTCATCCCACACGTTGGTTCAGTATCGATTACGATAGGAAGGAGTAAAAACTTTTGCTTAAAGCAACGTGCTGTGAACGGCAAACAGTGTGTTGATGTTAGTACCGTTCGACGTTGGGCGAGGCAGTGTAAAGAAGGAGAAGCAGGGCAAGAAGATTTGCGAGACAAACCGCGAAGTGGAAGGCCTATATCGGCAACCGACGAGAAAATGAAGATGAATTTCTGCACAGCATTACGACAGGAGACGAGATGTAGGGCCACCTTTATGACCCTGAAAATAAGCGGCAATCCATGGAATATTGGCACAAAAATTCACCGTAACCAAAAACAATTCAAAGTTCAAAAATCGGCTGGAAAAGTGATGATGACTGTTTTTGGGGATATCATCAGTGGTGTTCTTCTCGAAGACTTTACGGAAAGAGGGATAGCAATCAACTCCGCACGTTATATTGAAACCCTGAATAAGTTGAAAAAACGGATCAGGAGGGTTCGCACCCACAAAAACGGAATCATTGTTTTCCATAACAATGGCACGGCCTCACACCAGTGTTCAAACGCGAGAAGCAATTGAGGATCTGCAATTCACCGTCTCGCCGCATCCACCATATAGCCCCGATTTAGCACCATGCGATTTTCACCTCTTTCCTAAACTTAAAGAACATCTCCATGGAAATTGCTACGGGTCTGACGGAGAAGTTAAGGCCGCTGTGAAATTTTAGTTTCGTAGTCAAAGCTCCGAGTTTTACCGGGATGGATTTCAAAAACTCATTTATCATTGGCGTAAAGGTATCGAGGTAGAGGATGATTTTATAGAAAAGAAAATGTATCGTTTTGAAGAATAAATTCTAAGGTACATATCTGCTTTTGTTTCGATAGAATCCTTCAACCGTTCAAAACTTTTATTGCAAAAAGACATGTATTACAAGTAATGTTATAAGATGTGCTCCATATGTTCTCCTTTCACTTCCAGACATTTCATATATATATATATATATATATATATATATATATACACACACTGTATATATGCGGGAAGTAAAATTTCAGCATTGTTTTCTTATCAGATTTTCTGTCCAGAAAGATTCATTGCAGCGATATACACAGCTATTATTTATATTTGTTTAGAAATATATAGTCATCCCTGGATCTATATATCACTCTCTTAAGTTATATATATATATATATATATATATATATATATATATATATAGAGAGAGAGAGAGAGAGAGAGAGAGAGAGAGAGAGAGATAGTTCAGTTACTGTTTTTCACTCTGAGAATGACAGAATAACTCAGACTTCTCTCTGAAGCGAAGTTTATCTGAGCAAATATGAAAAGCTCATACTGTACATGGAATTCGTTAACGTGAATGGTTTGTTGTATTGCATTCGCTAATAAAAATCAGGAATTCATTGGTGTTTCCGACATGTTTAATATTTAGTTATCTACATAAATACTGACTAGTGATTGCTTTCATGAGTTGGCGTAAAATATGAATTCAGAATATGATATAGCAAAACATGACGGTAAAGCGCATAAGTTTAGTCGTACAAGCGCGTAAGTGCGTCACGAATATGTTGTAACATAACTTCTCCTATGATCAGCGAAGTTATTATATATTTTATTTTCTCTCCCTAAAACTTCCGACAGAAACAAAAGTTATTCCTAATGGAATTGGTTACATTTAAATATTTCTCTTCTTCAAAGTGAACGATATTTATTAACATAATATGATTATCAGAAAGACTCAGACCTAATACAAATCCCTGTACTGTTTAAAAAGATAAATTTGAAAGTAATTTCAGTTATTCAGTTGGACAGGGTGATGCAAAAATTAAAGAATAAATGAAAACATTATTAACTAAATGAGAAAAAATTAGCGTGTAAATGATTTTAATTACGAGTTGTTGTTTTTATATTAGTTTTTAACCAAATTTTCCTTTTATTTCAGAAACAAGTTAATTACCGTTGAAATTATTATTAAACAGTAATTATGAAAGTGATTTAATATTGAACATCAACAACAAAATGAACATGCGCCAAAATGAAACAAGTAATAAACATTTATCCAGCAAAAGAATACAATTTACATAAAGTTTTACAATATTTTTCAATATTTTTATATACAATTTAGATATTTTATGACATTAATATATTCACGACATTTTGCATCAACCGTTACAAATATTTAAAAACTAAAATCTAAAGTGATGTCGTTATAAAGTGAAAATTACGTATTTCATTTCATGATTTTGTTTCTAACAATTTACTAATTGTTTAGTTATTAATTTTCTTATATTTTAAGTGTACAGTAAATGCACTATTATTATTTTCATATTAACAATACTATATGTTTTAAATTTTAGTTTGGAATACATATTGTACGTATGTTACATCCTTTCATTATCAAATTAAAAACTCTGGAAAAACCGAAGGTGTCTATTAATTTTTGTCAAACCTCTATACATGTACGTTAGGCCGGATCGAAAAATTAAATTTGTGAATTTCCACATGCCTGTGTCCAAGAAATTTGTAGATGCACTATAAATGCTCAACAATGATTAAAAAACTAAATTGATCAAGTTTTAGATGTTCCGCAAGTCCTCTGAAGATTGCAAGTAAAACGTAAAACATTACAAAAAACTTTAAAACTTTTAAAACTTTATTTAAATACGTAAACTTTATTAATTATTTGGCAATTATGATTTTTGATTAAGATTTTCTTGTGTTTTTTGTATTCTTGTCGCTATTAAGTTTTTCTTGACTGTGTTTCGTCCAGAATATATATAATTTATATATACACAATTTTTCTTTTCAGAATTGATTATTTGAATAGTTAAATACGCCTTGTTACAATAACAGAGTGAGTTTCCCAAATTATCCGAAATGGCTGAGGCGGTGAAAGTGAAAGCAACTGTTGAAAAAAATCATGAGTCCAGCTGTTTCCCTTTTTTGGGAAAGCTGAGCTCAGTGGAAATCAACTTCCCCTATATGAAGACGTTTTAAAAGAATATTTACAAACAAGATATCTCTTACTTATAGCTAGTGAGGGGAAAAAAGAGCCAAATGCTAATGATGTGGCAAGAATAGTTGCATCAAAGGTAAAAGAGATCTGGAAAAGTGCATCAATTCCAACAATATCAGAACAGCAAATATTAGCCATGAAAAATCTAAAAATATGATGAAGACTGATAGAAAAAGGAAAGATTCTGAATCTAAACTGATCGCGTTCAAATCCAAAAATCAAAGGCTTTTTGATATTGCTGCCTGTAAATGCCATGATCTGTTTTCTTGCACTTGTGAAAAAAAGCTAAAAGTTCCTGCCATGGAACGTTCTTTCCTAATTGATCAAAGAGGTGCACGAAAAATGGCAATAGGCAGTATTGATTTACAGACAACGAAGAACCTGCAAATAAGATCTGAGCGTAAAGAACAAGAAAGAGCACGATTTTCTAAAAACATTGAAGATGGAGATATCAATAACCCATCCACTTCCAGGGAAGAGCCAATGGACTGGGATAACTTTCATACAATTCCTGATTCTGACACATCAACAGATACAGATAGAGAGGTGATGTTGATGATCACATTGAGGAAGGTGTAAAGAAATCAGGTGAAGCACATAAGCTCACTCGCAAATTGCCTTCATTAGCAAAAACTTCTGACCGATTCGGAATATCAGACAGAGCTGGTGCAGCCGTTGCCTCTGCTGTTCTGGAAGATTTTGGTCTCATTACTTCTGAAGATTATCACAATGCTGTGGATAAGAATAAGGTGAGACGGCAGATAAAGAAGATCAGAGAGGAGTTGTAAATCAAGTGAAGAAAGTATAGAAACATTGTATTTTGATGGAAGAAAGGACTTAACTAAAGCAAATATCTGTAAGAATGGGAGGTACTACAGTACAACAATTACTGAGGAACACATCACACTTATAGCTGAACCAGAATCAAAATATCTTGGGCACTTCACTCTTGTGACTGGAAATTCAACTAACATTTCTAAGGGAGTGATAAAGTTTCTTAACAGTAACAATATTAAGATAGACAATCTGAAGGTCATTGGATGTGATGGAACCAATGTAAACACTGGCATACATAATGGAGTTATCAGGCAACTAGAGGTACACTACAATACTCATTTTCATTTTTTCACGTGTTTGCTGCATACCAATGAGCTACCTCTCCGCCATTTGTTTAATTATTTGGATGGTAAAACCAAAGGACCAAAAGCCCTTGCTGGAAATGTTGGCAAAAGTCTTACTGCGTGCGAAAAGATGCCAATTGTCAAGTTTGAAGCAATCAAATCAAGTAATATGCCTTCTATTCCGGGGGATCTCGATCTAAGCCAAGATAAAAAGTATCTCGGAAATTTATAATGCAGTCATAGAAGGCCAATGTTCCCAAAACCTTGAAAACCTCAACCCAGGTTCTTTGAACCATGCCAGATGGCTTACGACAGCCAACAGGATAGTTAGACTTTATGTTGCAACCAAAAATCCGTCAGAAAACTTGAAAACTCTGACCGAATTCATTGTTCGCGTTTATGCCTCAACGTGGTTTAATATAAAGCGAAATCCTTACTATTACCAGGGACCAAGGCACCTCTGGTTTATGATATCTAGTTCAAGATACCTATCTGATGAACTTAAGGCAGTCATTGATCCTGTTATTGAAAGAGGGGCATATTTTGCTCACCCAGAAACTTTATTGGTCTCGATGTTATTTGATGAAAGGCAAGTGATGAGAGAGTTAGCTTTCTGGCGCATTCTCTTAGCCAGAGAAAGTGTGTCCTCGGGCATTATAGATTTAGACGGCCTAAAATTAATTTCTTGGCAAGAGACTACAGAGATTTAATTCGATTTGGAGACTACTCAAGACATGAACCACCTCTGACAAAAAGCTTGAAAAACATCCAGTTAGAGCTTATCGTAAGGGGTGATGAAACTAACCCTCTATTGAAAAAGTACCCATGTCATTCAACAAGCTGTGGAAAGACATGTCAAACTTGTAACAGAAGCATCCGTTTCTGGGTGCTACTGTAGTATGCGGTCTACCGTTAAGTTTCTACTGTAGTATGCGGTCTACCGTTAAGTTTCTACTGTAGTATGCGGTCTACCATTAAGTTTCTACTGTAGTATGCGGTCTACCGTTCAAAATATTTAAAAGGAATTGAAAATGAATTGAAAGGAATTATAATTTAATTTACACAATTAAGGAATTATTAAAGAAGTTAAACATACTACTACCGCATACTTAACGGTAGACCGCATACTACAGTACGCCCTTGATGATTGGTTAGGTTAAGTCGTGATATTTTCGTTAGTTTTAACGAAATATCACGACTTAACCTAACCAATCGTCAAGGGCGTACAATTAACCTAATAATAAAATAATAAGAAGATAAGAAGCTATAATTAAAAGGTAGACCGCCGAATCGTAGGTAGACCGCATACTACAGTAGCACCAGTTTCTGTCTGTGGCCAGGAAAATAGAGATGGTTTTATAAAGGCAAGAATTGCTTCAAGATCAAACATGCCTACATTTGAGTCAAAATGCGAATACAAATGTCAATAAACTACATGTAAAAACTAATGGAAGGGAGGTTGGGATGGGCATGGTGTGGAATTCGACCTACAGCCACCTCCTCGTGGTGAATTCTGGGTGATTTGCCTTGTAAACTATCATGGCAAGTCAGCAAAGAGCTGTAGTTTACTATACGGAGTATCGGAAAAAATCACCAAAACTTTAAGTGACTTGTGGAACCTCAAAATATTTATATAAAAGCTTGAAACTTTGTCATGATACTTCCTATGTAGGTACACAAACTTTCGTAATACAGGGTAAATTAAACTTCCCAAACAAATTTTTTCAAGCAAAAACGACCCGGCCTAATGTACGTACTTAAAAAAAATCTAATTTAAAAATGTACGTTACAAGTATAAAGACGTTGCAAAAATCAACATTAGAAGTACACGTTATAACTGTAATTTACTTAAACAGATGTGTAATATATCGATATAAAAAAGCAAGAGACGCAATATAACCCAGCAAACATTTGCGCCGTGAACCCACATTTGCAGGTGTAACCCATTATTTTCGCGTTAAGAATTCTTAACTACAAATTTCTATTTCCAAAGCAGTCTTTCTTCTTTGCCAAGACAGAGAAGTGATATTAAAAGATTTAAATTTTTATATATAAAAGTTGGTTTGTTTATTTATCTATCTATTTATTTTCTTTATGCCTGAAATACTCTGGCGATCCTTAAGTGTTCCTTTTTATTTATGCAGGAAGGAAGGGTCAAGGGCGAATACCCGCAAAAGCACCCCCCCCCCATAGAGGAAGAACAGAGCCAAAATTAAGGTTTCGAGATGCCTACAAACTCTGCGTTTGAAAAGTGGGAGGTCATAGACACAAGGAAAGATGGATTGAAAAGAAATGAGAAACTGTAGAAAGTCTGGTGCTGCGTGCTCTCCTTAAAGGAGGAGGAATGCAGTTAGAGAGTTCAGAAGAACAATGTCCGTTATAATAGCGAGAGTAAAGAGAGAGTGAGGCAATAGTGCGGAGGAGAGAGTGAGGCAACAGTGCGGAGGAGAGAGAGAGATTAAAGACAGTCAGTAAAAGGTGGGGAAATGGTGAGACGAAAAGCTTGTGATTCCACCCTGTCAAGTAGAGCTGTATAGGTTGATCCATCTCACACATGAGAAGCATACTCCACACAGGGGCAAACAAGACCCCTGTACAGAGACAGCAAATTAGTGGGAGTGAAGAAACCGCGGAGGCGGTACAGCACACCTAACCTCTTAGAAGCTGTTTTGGAAAGAGAGTACATGTGATCTTTCCAGGAAAGATCACGAGAAAAGGAAACGCCAAGAATGTTAAGAGAAGAGGAAGGATTGAGTTGTGTTGTTGAAGGTAAGGGGATAGTCGTGTGGAAGATTGTGACAAGAAGACAGATAGAGTAACTGAGTTTTTGAGGCATTGAGAGCCACAAAGTTTTCTCTGCCCCAGTCAGAAATAACAGAAAGATCAGAGGTTCATGATTCGTCCTACGCGAATCATGGAGTGACTGTTGAAACGGACGCTTTTTGAAGCGGGTGGAGAAGTGAATAGTGGAATCATCGGCATAGGAGTGAATAGGACCCTGGCCACGGAAACAGTAATCATTCCATGGGAAATCACAGAAGTAATGTCTAAGGGCCTTCCAATCAGCGACGCCAAAGTGCCAAAGGCACCTCCTCTTGAGAGGATCCAAAAGCCGAATTGAAGCGATAGGACAGAAAACAGATATAAGATTGTGGTCGGAGGAGCCCAATGGAGAAAAATGTTTGACAGAGTAAGAAGGATGAAAGGTAAGAAATAAATCCAGAATGTTAGGCCTATCTCCAAAGCGATCGGGGATACGAGTAAGGTGCTGTACAATCTGCTGTAGGTTATGTAGGCTAGAAAAGTTGTAAGCTAGTTCACCAGGGATGGTAGTGAAATGGGAGGAAAGCCAAAAGTGGTGGTGAACATTGAAATCTCCTAAATTGGAGATTTCAGCAAAGGGAGAGCAGGAAAGAATGTATTCCACTTTGGAAGTGAGGTAGTCAAAGAATTTTGGATAGTCAGTAGAATTAGGGGAAAGGTAAACAGTGCAGATGTATTTAGTTCGAGATTGGCATGTAAGCGCAGCCAGAGGGTATAGAATTCGGAAGATTCGAGTTCGAGAATATGAGAATAAGTTGTGTACAACTATACGCAACATCCACCTTTGGAGTGAATATAGATAAAGTAAAAGGGTACAGAAAAGGGGTTGCTGTCAGTCGCATTCGGTATTTCTGACTACTCTCAATAAAGAATATATTCACTCTAAATGGAACTAGACGTTTGGTTATATATTTGAAACGCCTAGTCGATATCTCATAATGAACTTAGCTTTCTGAAATGAACAATAACTATTTTGAAATGTTTAGTAGATATTTCGGTGCTCTTCCAATATTTGCTCTACCGCGAAACTGTGATCTACCATATTCCAATACGTGCTCTACCGTGAAACTAGCCTTATAAGGCTAACTAAGAAAATATCATGACTTAACCTAACCAATCGTTAGGTCAACTATACGCCCTTGACGATTGGTTAGGTTAAGTCGTGATATTTTCGTTAGTTAGCCTTATAAGGCTACCTAACGTACCTGCTGCTAATCCGAATAATCTAAGGTAGATCACGTATTGGAATGTAAATTTTAAGGTAGAGCACATATTGGAAGAGCACCGATATTTCAAATATTTGAAAATGGTGCTTAAATTTTTCAAACATATAAAGGCGTAGAAATTAAACATTTCATTTGTATAATAAGTTATTTTTCTATTCTGTGTGTGAAGACACATGCGCATTGTAATTAAAAATATTTTGAAATTGTGACACACTTTATTTACTGTTTGTATTTATCGGCTATACATTATTTATTTGACTAGGCCTCGGCTGATAAATTCCAGCCTAGCCTTAGACTTAGGTCTCTTGATATACAGTTGGCTTACCCTAGGTTCAATCTCTAAGTTAGACAACCAATACTAGAGAAAAACATTGAAAGTTAGAAAAAGTTCGGGCTAAAGCAACCAAAATGAATCCAGAACTGAGAAGTAAACAATTTGAAGAAAAATTAACTGAACTAGATATGAGGCGCTCCGGACCACGAACTGCCAAGCGCCAAAATTAAAAAATGGAGAAAAATGCAGTTATATGTCCACAATTTGCTCCCTGACTCACCCACGGGATAGAGGAAGGGTGGGGGAATATAGTGGTATAAATAACTTAATTCTGGCCCCCAATGGCGCTTGGCAGGTTGTGGTCCGGAGTGCCTCGTATGTATTCATTTGAAAAGTGTCATTTGTTTTGAGAACTAATTCGAACACTTAAAACTATTAAATGTCTTTGATAATGTAAGTTACAGGAAGTTATTTGAAGAAGAAATTACAATTACAAGAAGAAATGAATATAAATTGAGAGTGAAAAGTTATTAAGATTAAAGCTGTGAAACAATTCTTTTCATATAAACTTAAACTTATACTTAAACTTAAACTCCTTAAAATACATTAGACACTTCGTTGCTCGACAATTCATTAAATATTTCAGTAGACATTTCAGATTACTTTTTTGGACTGTTTAAAAAATGGGACAATTTAGACCAGTGGTGGCGAACTGATGGCACGCGTGCCCAAATGGGCACGCGATTAAATTTGTCTGGCACGCCTAAGCATAGAAATTGTTATCCAAAAAATGAGTATAAAATAATAGACTTAATGTCTATAATTTGGTGTAATATATATAAACTTTGATGGGCACGCGAATTTTTTTTTTATGGTTTACATGTTTTTTTTTCGCATACGACTGTAAAAAGGTTCGCCACCCCTGAATTAGACATTTCAAGTGACTTACTAAAATATCTAACGAAATGTTCAACTAAAGTGAAATGTCTAATGGATTAGATATTTCAAATTTAACAAAACTGGGACAATGAAACGTTCAGCGAAACGGCCACTTCTATTTAGAGTGTTGAAAGACCGATCTTACAGAAATTAGCATTTTACGTCTGACAGTCGCCTTAGCCAAAAAATTATTTCTTATAAACGTTATACAGTTTCCTGAAAATCAAAAAATCTTATTCATACATTTTCATTTTCTCTCATACGGTATTGGCAGAAAATAATTAATTGTGAATTGATATTTTTTCTTTTTGTTGTTCATAAATAACTACTTTATGTTTCTATACTTTTATTATGCACAAAAATAGTTCTCACGTTTTTAGTACCCATTGTATAAAGGAAAGAAAAAAGCTGTCATTTTACTAAATTATTTATACTAAATAACAAAAATACACATCATGAGAGGAAAGATTTTCTTGTTAATATGATTCTGTTTTCGTATATATATATATATATATATATATATATATATATATATATATATATATATTAATGTAGTGAATGTGTATTTTAGTATCAAAGCCAATTTTCATACGACAGATTATCTAATAGTTATCAGATTGACAGTGGTCTCATACTTTTGCACGGTACTGTATATGCAAACAATTCACAAAGCACGTGATCTTTTTAATAAGCAAGGAACCACAGGGAAACGGAAAATAAAACACGAAATCCAAGCGGTTTCATGATATATTCGCATCTTCAGGGACAATGGAAAGCGCTTGGACTTCGTGTTTTAGTTTCCGTTTCCCTGTGGTTCCTTGCTTATATATATATATAGATATATATATATATATATATATATATGAAGAAATTTCACAATATATGGCGAGTGCCAGATGTGAAATGGTTACTTCTTCAAGGTTAAAGGTTGAAGAATTTTAATCCGGGAGTAGGAACTAGGATTGGTATGCGCTTCACACACACACACACACACCTCTATTCAACCAGTTTCTGAAGTAGATCAGGAACATTATTGGTGCCAAAGTTGAATTCTTCAAAAGAAGACGAGACGCCTGGCTCAGGACGGTATCGGATGAGCCGTGTGCGCCTGGCTATGTGGGGTGGAGATCGCGAGAGGGCAACTCGTTCTTCCAGGCCAAGCCTTCGTGTGAAGTAAAGCTGGTGGCTGGTTTCTACTTTGGTCCAAGTTAGCTTAGATTAGGCTAGGCCAGTGGTGCCGAACCTCTTTTTCTGGCGGGCCATTTTTGTTACTTTTGATTTTTAAAAAAATGAAATTGGGTCACAATAATTTATTTACTTACTATTTTTAGTGAGAAACTTGTTGGATTTTAGCTGCTAATATTTTGATCCGAGGTTTATATTTAGTTGTCTTTAGTCTCACACATGCAGCAATCATATCTGTGCCAAGGCGATTCCTAGTGGTGGATTTGACGAAATTCATGGAGAAAAACAACTGTTCACATGAATAAGATGAACCAAACATTGTTAGCAGAGCTAATACTAGCTTTTTCATTGATGCAAAAGTATTTGGTAAAGAGTTCCATTCTGCAAGATTAAGATTCTCTACTCTTTCTATTGATTGTTGTTCTCTGGTTACACCCAAAACTGACGACTCCAATTCCTTTTCTTGTATCTTCAGATTAAGATCAATAAATTTAGTCTTCCATACTGTATTTTCTTAGAAGTCAACTAATTCCATTTCTAAATTACCAATGTCAAGCTAATGAAAAGCTGATAAATGAAGATCTTCAGACTGAATAGTTTAAAATAATTTTAAAACTGTAAGGCAGAAAATATTAAAAATTAAAGTCATGGGTCAGTACTTGACCTGCGGGTCAGTGGTTCGCCTCCACTGGGCTAGGCTAATGTTAGGTTACGTTAGGTTAAATTATTGTTAGGAAACATTACCCATTTCCATTTGGCGACTTTGTCACTCCATTCCCAGTGGCGGTATTGTTTCTCAAATCAAGGAACACTTTTCCCATTTGTAGATTTTTCCCTTTGTGCATTTTCATTTGCGACCGCGGATGGGAATGGGATTGACAGTGAGTGGGAAGTAATCCAATTGAATCACGCGTAAACGATTTTCTTGAGCGTTTCAAAACCCATGAAATCCATAAAATTTGAACGTGAATTATAATGATAACACTGGGGAACAAATTTCAACTTTTTGTCTATTGAATTAGATTTGACAGTTAGTTCTAGGTAATTTGGGTGCGCTGAGCACGAATTTTTACTCGGTTTTGCTCTATCAGTTCCTGATTTTGCTCAACACCCCTCCTCTTTCGTCGTATTCATAAAAAGGTTTTTTTCTCAATACTCGCTAAGTCTTTTTGCAGTTACACATTATGCAACTAGGTTTTTATCTAGGTATTTGTACCTATTGTTATGGTATTGTTGTATTATGTATATTTTTATATGTAACACCCTAAAATATTTTTAATTTTGTCATTTTTAACCCATTTTAATATTAGTAAATTAAGCTAAAATATCATAGAATTCTAAAATTTTCTCGAGCGTTCCTGTTCTCTGTAGAGTATTCTAGAGGGACAACTAAAATATATAAAAGCGACTCGTTTCCAGAGTTAATCAGTCAATTCAATCAGTCAGTCAGTCAGGCAGTCAGTCGAGTTAGTTAATTAAGTTTGGGCATTAACATAATTTTGAATTGGCATATGATTTAGTGAGTAATTTTGTCATCGTGATTTAATATGGTTGATTTAATTAGACGTAATTTATATTGTACCTACTCATCCGTGTTTCTAGTTTAATTTCATAGATTGTAAGTACCTATTTCATAATAAGTACCTATTTAAACTCATTTTTGTGTTTATATTTCAGATTTTCTTAAATTTATATGAATTAAGGGCTTTAAATACCTTTACAAATTGGCAGAACAATCAAGCAATATGTCATCAAGCACTAGAAAGTTCAAATGCAAAAACAACCCTGATTCCTTCTGTTATATATGTGGAAATTTTACACTTCCACATCAACGAGCAAATATAACTGACTTCGTAAAAAGAGCTTACTTAGCTTATTTTGGCATAAAACTGGGGACCAAGATAAATCGTGGGCTCCACATAAAGCCTGCACTATATGCATTGAACGACTGCGACATTGGACGAAGGGTTCGGATTCAAAAATACCTTTTGGAGTTCCGATGGTAAGTTTATGATTTCATAAAACTACGTAATTTAATCACTAGTATACTGTAACTTACCTAAATGTAATTGTAACTTAGGTACATAAACAAAAATTTACAGAAAATGTTTATAAGAATCTCAAATATTGCATAAGGTTGAAACACATAGAAATGTTAAATGTTTGGGTGATAACTTTTGATAAAATTCATAAAAACAAGTCTCTCGTCGCTTTTGTTAACGCTTTACAATTTTTTTTCCATATCAGGTGTGGCGAGAGCCTACTAACCACGAGACCGATTGCTACCTTTGCTTTGTCAAGACTTCGGGCTTCACTAAGAAAAATAAACATTGTATCGAGTACCCAAATTTCGACACCGCGATACGACCTGTGCTACATTCAAATGAGATCCCCATTCCAAAATTTAAGGGTCTGCCAACTCAAGAATTAGTTGAAGATGTTCCTGAAAATATTGTTATGCACTTTGAGGAGTCAGACACCGATTTTGACCCCAGCGTATTTGAAAGTCAAAACGATCCGCAAAAGTTTAACCAGGCCGAGTTGAATGATCTTGTAAGGGATCTAAATTTGCCAAAAAAGGCTGCGGAAATTTTAGCTTCAAGACTTAAAGAGAAAAACTTGCTTACTTCAAACACATACATTTCATTTTACAGAAAAAGAGAAGAAGAACTTGTTAAATATTTTAGAACAGAGGATAGTTTAGTATATTGCTGCGACATAGTTGGTTTGTTAAAGAAGATGGGGGTTGAGTCTTACGATGCAAATGATTGGCGCTTGTTTTTAGACAGTTCGAAAAGAAGTCTTAAGTGTGTGTTGTTGCATAATGGCAATCTATACGGCTCGATACCGATTGGGCACTCAACAAAATTAAAAGAAAAGTATGAACATATAGAAAAGGTTTTAAATCTTATCAAATATAGGGAGCACGAGTGGATCATATGTGTTGACTTAAAAATGGTTAATTTTCTGCTAGGACAACAAGGAGGGTATACTAAATATCCCTGCTTCCTTTGCTTATGGGACAGCAGAGCCAAGGAAGAACATTATTTCAAACAAATCTGGCCAGCACGAACATCACTTACTGTCGGAGAAAAAAACGTAATTAATATACCTTTAGTGAGCAGAGATAAAATCATATTTCCTCCTCTGCATATAAAACTAGGCCTCATTAAACAATATGTAAAAGCTTTAGATACGAACGGCGAGTGTTTCAAATACATAACTTCAAAATTTCCAAGTTTAAGTTATGAAAAAATCAAGGCGGGAATTTTCGACGGTCCACAAATAAGAACAATGATTAAAGACAGCAATTTTCCTAATGTCATGAATGAACGCGAAAAAAATGGCTGGTTCTCATTCGTGGACTTGATAGAAAACTTTTTAGGCAATTATAGGGCAGATAACTACGAAGAAATCGTAAAAAAACTTTTAAGGGACTACAAAGAGTTAGGTTGCAATATGAGCATAAAAATGCATTTTTTTGAATAGCCATCTTGACCAATTTCCAAGTAATTTAGGTGATGTAAGTGACGAACAAGGGGAGAGATTCCACCAAGATATCAAAATTATGGAGGAACGGTACCAAGGCCGCTGGGATTCCCACATGATGGCTGATTACTGCTGGTGCTTGAAAAGAGACCTGCCATCAACAAACAAATACGCTAGAAAGTCTTACAAAAGAAAATTTTTGCCACAGTGAAAGCTTCATATCTGTTTGTTTTTTTATTTTAAGTCATTTCTATCGTTATAATGTAATTTTACTGTAGTTTGAACTGCTTGTATTCATGAAACTTGAAAAAAAAATTTAACACGACTTAATTTTTTAGTCCTAATTTGAAAAATCTGGAAAATGGCACATAGGCTGTCGACAAGGATCAGGACCTGATAGAGCCAAACCGAGTTGAAATTCGTATTCAGCGCACCCAAATTACCTAGAATCAAGTGTCGGATATCATTCAATAAAATACGTGTTGCCCAGTGTAATGCATTTATTGAAAAATGAAATTCCATTAAAAGTGAAACACGTTCGATCTGCCTCTTAAAAGTAAAACAAGAAACCAAAACTAGAACTATTTTAAAAGTATATCTCCCATTCTCTCTCAAGACGAGGAGAGATCGATTCCTGGAATGATTTTTGGGGTAAAGAAACAATTTGATATATTGCAGTAAGTCACTGACCACTGAGCTTTCTCTGTTTCTGATTTAGTGTCGCGCTCGGGCGTGCGTACGATTTGGATATATGTTATATAAAATAGTTCATCCTTCATGGATTTCAAGGAAAACGCACACCTCTACACTCCTCAATTACAGAATGTTATTGTTAGAAAGTTTTAAATTGCAGCTCTTATTATTTTCAGAGTTCAAAATATACTGCTATTATAATATATATATTATTGCTTGAGAACTCAAATTATTGCTCAGTTCAAACATGAGTATTTTATTTCCTTATTTGTTAGTCTTTGATAAATAATAGAATGAATTTTGTCATGAGGATTTCCAAACAAGGAAAGGGTTCCATTTTGTTTTTGCTCATTACTTTCTCTGTTAGTGACGTTGCGTTAATTACGAACGCAGTATAAATAAACAATGAACAGTGAAGGAATCGATTTGAGAAATTTCTTCCTCCGAGATTCTCACTCGCGAATTCCCCAATGATAAAGGAATGACTGAAATTGTGAATAAACCTAAGGATTACAAAACCAGCACAATACCGCTTACGTTATCCCTATATTCTACTGCATATAAATATATTAAATTATCATTATTTTTTTTAATTGGAAACCTAACTTAAAATCACATAAATTTGTGCACTATTACTTATGCTTGCAATTTAAATTTAATGTAAGAAAAAAATTACTTGCGTAAAAATCTTTTACAAACTTCGAAAACCACTTTGAATTATATTTTTCGATTACTCCTAGTGTGTGTATATATATATATATATATATATATATGCGCGACGCGCGTCGGTGGTGTAGTGCTTAGCGTCGCTGACTACGAATCCATCGGCTCCGGGATGGAGACCCGGTGACGGCAGCTGACGCGCAGCAAAACCCAGCTGTTCAGCCTTTCACACAATAAAGAAAGTGGTTTGTAGATAAATGGGTACCCTGGGTGGCCTAGTGGTTAAGACGCTGGGCTGCTGTGGGGTGTGGTTCGGATTCCACGTTAAACTGTAGTTCTAAGGTGGAGTGAAAAGCTTGACCTTCGTCAGAATGAACAATTCAGGCGGAAGCAAAACAAAACGTTACCAAAAGGTATATATACGACTGTTTTTAATATAAGCGTCAAAAACGAACTATTAATTGGATCATTGTAAAAGCAATTTCGTTTCACGACAAAAAAATGTGAAACTAATCATTATATTTAATATTATTTCACTGGTTTCTAATTATGGTTTCGTTGTGTAACAGTATATGAGGTTCTAGGATTTATTTGAAATCGTAAATATTTAAGATAAAATAAATTTTCGTTGTAAATTAACTTTGCGTTTCACTTTCTTTATCTCAAACAAAGATTCCAACATTAATTTTGTTTAATTAAATTCAACAAATAACTAAACAAATATAATCAAATACTGTTTATGACTGAGATAAGATCAGTCACTCAATGAATGGATGCGTATATTGTGAACCCTATTCATAAACCTTATCATAATGTAATCATCTCTGGAAGAATGGTTGCTATGTTTTGGGGATCAAGTGTATTTTGAAATCATGAACAATAGGGCGAAATTATTTCTCTTCTCCTGTCAATAGAGATCACGTTTCGTGTAAGCGAAACATTCTGAATAATTCATTTGAGCGTGACTGGTATCAACGTTTCTCACGAAAACAAACAAATTTCTCTCTCTCTCTCTCTCTCTCTCTCTCTCTCTCTCTCTCTCTCTCCATCTATTATTTATATGTATATATCTTGTTTCTACCTCTAACAAGAAAAAATAAAATATTACCACTGTAAAAAGTGTCAAAAAAAAAGAGAAAAAATCTAAGTTGGTCCATACATCGAAGTGGTCTGTTACGATACGGGTTGGTTTGTGCAATGAGTACATATAATTAAGTACGTTAAATCTGTAGGAGGTAGTACTTTTAAAATAGTACTGTTTAAGGTTTAACCAAATTCATTCTAATGAACTTAAATGTAACTTGGATTATATTTACACACACACACACACACACACACACACACACACATATATATATATATATATATAATATATATATATATATATTATATTATATTATATCTTCGTTAGAAACGCTTATATTCACCGCTCGTATAAATAATTCTTTCCAATTTATCGCATATAATGCATACATTCGCAACCTATTTCATATCTTAAATTCTCATTCTGCTCAAGACGACTCGCTGTTAAGACTATTTCATATTTGTATATCTGTTCTACCAAATCAAGCAATGGGCGCTGGCGCGCGCGCACGCACACACACACACACACACACACACACACACACAATGTTCATCATCATAGACACAATTTGAAGCTTATTTTCCTTTAATTTCGCTTGCTGGAGGCTTTTCCAGGCTAGGATTCCGCTGTAGAAGTATAATATAATGTAAGAAGCGTATTCGACTCACGTTCAGCAGCCAAACGACTTTGTAAACAGGAGGATCAGCTACGATGAGACACTCGAAATATATGTCGTCTCCTTCTTCAATATTCGACAGGTCAAGACTTCGTCCCGGTTTAAGATTTACTTGCGGTGCGTCTGAAAATTGTGAGAACAAACTTTATAAACTCTATATATATATCCTAGCTATCTAAATAGATTGCGCAATTGCTCTATAAAGGTTAGTTAAATTACTATGCTCCGAGTCATTTACCCAAATTTACAGAAAAATGTCACAAAATCATTAGTCAATTACTACCTTTACTCATAGTTATCCGTAATTCTTTTCGCGATGAACTAGTCATTTTATTAGTTAAATGGAATTATATATGAAACTAGTCAACTGAACAAGATCACAAACCGATGAAGAAGGTCATTTAACTCTTTAACAATATCTGCCTAGTGCATTTATCTAGTAATGAAAAACAATGTATCTGACTACCCTCACACTTATCTTGGACCAGTGACATATTTACCAATTATATTTACCAATTTCATTAGAATCTGTTTATGGTTTATGTTCTTATTAACTTGAATATGAAACTAGTTACTCTACCATCATTCTGAAACGCGCCATCATTATATGATTCGTTTTGCTTCTCAGAATTTATCTACTAATTAACTACAAAATGAAACTAGTCAACTGAATCAAAAATAGAACAAGCATTCATCATCTGACATCTTTCAAGAAAATTAAATAAGTCAATTTATTCTGGATCGTCAATTGAGAAGTTCGTCCCAAGACCATGCTGCAGATCAACTATTTCAGGTTTAATGAAGGTTACGATTCTTTCAGGTCATATAACCCACAAATTCGATTTTAAAACTGGATGCGTCTGTACATCACCTCGTTAACATAGTCTTGTGACCTAAAAATGTTTTATAAAGTGCAACCTTTAACGGCAAATCCCCAATGTGGAAAGCGACACTGATGAAAGAAAAAAAAATCATAGTTTTAAGTAGTAAAATGAAACGAAAACTAAATACATAAAATTATTTAAACTAGAAATGGGCAACCCGCGGCGCTATCGCCACATGTGACGCGGGATCATAGTTTTTGTGGCACTCCAAATGTTTGTATTTATAGGGCAGCGTGTGCAAGATATAAATAACAATATATACTGTGTATATTCAAAATCCAAAATCCTCTATTTAGAAAAGAATACAAGTGACAGAGTTTTACAATTTTTAGATATTTGATATGACATTTATATATTCACAGTACTCTTATCTGAATATGCCCTTGGAGGCATGGTGGCTTATATATATATATATATATATATATATATATATATATATATTAGTATGGGCTCAAAATGGGAGACGCAATTGCAATGTTGCAAATGTCGATAAACGTTGCAAGACCCACCCTCCCCCTTTGTTGCAAGACCCCCTCACCTCCCCTTGTTGCATCCCCCACCCCCAGGGTGCAAAAAGAAGAAAAAAAAGAAGCAAGGTGCATTCCCCCAGCTGCCACAAGCTAGGGGGAATCAACCTAGTCAAAGAGAGTAAGAGAGAGAGAGAGAGAGAGAGAGAGAGAGAGAGAGAGAGAGAGAACATCCTTCGCCTGGCTCCGCCAGACGCATAATAAAGCTCTTGGTCTTTGTATTTAGCTTAGAAAGCCCCAATCCGCCAGTTGGTTTAGAAGGCTTAATCTGGCTTAGAAGGCGTAAGTGGCTTGTTCAGGTGTACATTATTTTTATTTTTTGAGTTGCCAGATTGCGCTATTTATTTAATTAAAGCAGATATTCTTGACAGTTGGCTTACAATTCTTAAGCAGCCAGTCGGTTCAGAAAGCGTAAACAATATCGTTTATATATACAACCAAAAGAATTAAATAAAACATCATTACATCATTCTGTTTATTTAAACGAATTACTGGAAATAATTTCATGAAATGTATAGAAAATAAATATACAATCAAAATAGTTCATTCTATACAGAGTTTAAACGAGGAATATAATTATATACATACAATAAAAAATAATAATAGTATAAGAAATACACAAGTTGAACAAAGGCTCTATATATATATATATATATATATATATATATATATATATATATAATAAATTAATTTATTTATATAATATGAACCTTATGAACCTTATGTTGTTTCGTGTGTTGGTCTCTCTTCACACGGAGGTCAAGCTGGTGGCCCCGCCTCTAGGTCTGGCCTGGTGGAGGAGCGAGTTACTTTCTTGCGCTCTCCACCGTACATAGCCAGGCACGCCCGGCTCATCTGGTACTGTTCTGAGCCAGGCATCCAGTCTTTTCTTGAAGACTTCAACTTTGACCCCCGTTACGTTTCTGAGGTCCTTAGAAGCTGGTTGAAAAGTCTTGGCCCCCTGACAACCAAGCTATTTTCCTTCAGGGTTGAGGAGGTCCCTTGTCGTGCTTTTAATTTGGGAACACTACACATTCTGCCTTTCCTATTTTCCAGTGTTGTTTGAATGGTAATTGGGTTTAGTTTTAGGTTTGGTACCAGTTTTTCGATCATTTTCCATATGTAGATTATGATGTACCTCTCTCTTCTTCTTTCCAGTGAGTACAGATTTAGTTTACGTAGTCTTTCCCAGTAGTTGAGTTCTTTGCAGCCATCAATCTTGGCTGTGAAATGCCTTTGCGTTTCTTCTAGTTTATTAGTTTCTTCCTTTTTATATGGGGACGTCAAAACTGAGCAGTATTCAAGTTTTGGTATAATCAGTGTTTTTAGCAGGGGAATCATTACTGTCCTGTCCCTTCTCTTGAACGTTCTTAGAACCTGTCCGGCGACTCTTTTTGCTTTATTTATCACTATCTGATTTTGTGTTTCGAATTTCGCATCATCTGTCATTATTATCCCGAGATCAATCGCTTTCATGCTTCTCTGAATTTCCTGTCTATCTGGAGCATAATATGCAGTCTGTTTAAGTTCTTCTTTTCTACCATATCTCAAGAGCTGAAATTTCTCGGCGTTGAATGACATGTTGTTGTCTTCTGACCATTTGTATATTTTGTTCGTGTCCCTCTGCAAGGCCTCCACGTCATGTACATCGCTGATTTTTCTGCTGATCTTTGTATCGTCTGCAAAGGATGTTACTATACTATTGCTGTTTACTCCGCTGTCTATGTCTGTTAGCATGATAATGAACAGGAGTGGGGCCAGTACTGTCTCTTGTGGTACTGAGCTGCGTACTTCCGATTCTGATGATGATATACCTTGAATTTTGACGACCTGCAGACGATCACTAAGGAAGTTGTAGATCCATTTTCCCACTTTGCCTGTTATTCCCATGTCTTTAATTTTATGTGCTATTATACCATGGTCACATTTATCGAAAGCTTTAGCAAAATCTGTGTATATAACATCGTAGTTGTCATTGCCTTCCAATGCATCTAGGATATTGTTGTAGTGCTCTATTAGTTGTGATAGGCATGATCTACCTGATCGGAATCCATGCTGATTTTCGTTGAATCTTTCCCGTGTCTCCAGGAAATCATAAATTTTCTGTCTAACTATTCTTTCAAATACTTTGGTGAGGTGGGACGTCAATGACACTGGTCTATAGTTCTTTGCTTGAGATCTGTCCCCTCCTTTATATATAGGGACAATGTTTGCTCTTTTCAAGATGCTCGGTATTTCCCCAGTGTCTAGGGATCTTCTCCATATCCAGTATAAAGGTGTAGCTATTTCATTTTTACAGTTTTTAATCAATAGTGCGTTCCAATTGTCCGGACCTGCAGCTGAATGTAGTTTCATTTGTTCTATAGCTCTCGCTACTTCTTCTGGTGTAAACTCAAAGTCTGTTATATACTCTCCTTGCAATTCCTCTTCAAAGAATGCATTTATGTCAGGTATCGCTTTGTCACTTTTTGGGGTACTGAAAACTGATTCATATTGAGCTCTCAATGTATCAGATATTTCTTTTGGATCGTCGGTTAGTTCATTATTTCCCGTCCTTAAGGGCCCAATAGCGGCGCGCGTTTTGGTTTTCCTTTTTGCATAGCTATAGAAGTATTTTGGATTTTCCTTTATTGCTTCTACCGCCTTTTCCTCTTCCCTCTCTGTATGGTCCTTAATCAGGGCTTGTATTTCCCTATCGATACCCTTCGGTTTTTCTTTTATTATTTTCCTGCCATTATCTCCACAGTTTCCTAACTTCGCCTCCACTCTCTTTCTTTTGCCGAATAGTCTTCTCTTTTGCCTTTCTAGCCAGCTCCTCTTTCCTTTTGGCTGTGATTTCGGAGCATATTTTTCTAAAATTCTCAGCGTTTTTTCCTCCAAAGTTGTTAGCATTTCTTCCGTTGTTTTATTCTCGAAAATTGTTCTCCATTCTATTTGGGCCATGTGCGATCTGATTGCTTCCCAATTTATAGTCTTCGAGTTTAAGTTAAAGGCCCCGAATTACTTCTTTCCACAATATGTGTATTGTCTTCTAATGCTGCCATCATATTTGTTGATATCTCGATTAAGTTGTGGTCTGAGATAATGGTTGGGGTTATTTTTATATCAGCAATCAAGTTCGTGTTATTCGTGAATACCAGATCCAGGCAGTTATTTTTTCTGGTATTTTCTGTTATCTCCTGTGTCAGCATAAACTCGTTTGTGAGAGCCATCAACATTTTTGCTTGTTCCTGATCTTCTCTTGTGCCCCCCTTGTCCTGGTGAATATTATATTCCTATTCACCTTTTTTTATTTTATAAATGGGAAGTTAAAGTCTCCGCAGATCATTATATTGGGGGATGGAGGGTTTATGGCCTTTATTAGCTTTCTAATGTCATCAATGGCCTCCGAGAATTTTTCGGTTGGGGTGCTTGGAGGTCTATAGATGACTATTACTATCAAGTTTAGTTTTTCTATTTTCACTGCTAGGAGTTCCACATAGCTGTTTGATTTACTTATTATCGTCTCTGTCATATGACCTTCCTGTACATATATAGCACAGCCACCTTTCCGTCTCGTCGTTCTATCCGCTCTTAGTAAGTTGAAGCCCTCTATATTTATCTCTTTCTTATCAATACAATGTTCGCAGTTTTCACAATTTCCTTGGCAATCTTTAAGATGAGTTTCTGTGAGGCATGCGATGTCCGCCCTTGTTTCGTCCATAAATCGTTTCAGGTACGAAACCGTATTGAGTGATTGGATTGGTCTTATTCCTTGAATATTGGCCAGGACAATTTTTATGTTCTCTCTCTCTCTCTCTCTCTCTATATATATATATATATATATATATATATATATACATATATATATACATATATATATACATATATATACATATATATATACATATATACATATATATATACATATATATATACATATATATATATACATATATGCATATATATATATACATATATATATATATATATATATATATACATATATATATTATATATATATATATATATACATATATACATATATATACATATATATACATATATATATATATATATACATATATATATACATATATATACATATATATATATATATATATATACATATATATATATATATATATATATTATATATAATATATATATATATGTTATGTTATAATGTTATGTTATAATGTTTCAGACCAACAAAGACCCTAGGATCCACTCATGGCTGGTCTACCTAACTGTGTTCGTGTATTGTGTATGTCCTCCGTGGTGGCGAAGGGGACCTACAATTTTACGTGGGTTCCGAACCACAAGAACATAAGAAATTTATGTAAAAACTGCCGGTAAATTGGCAACGACCAATTTTTACGAAACTAAATAATTATCAATTTAAAACTAATTAATTATCGATTTAAAATTAAAGATAGAATCTCTGATCCAGAGGATCAAGTCATAATAGACTACTATCCACAAATATGTTACACTCTATATCTATTTATAAAGGACAAGCAAATATATCGGATCCAAAGAATCCAGTCAATTTCATTACGGTATCCATCAAGTCACGGTCCATATCGATAGCGGACCAAGTTAAAATTTACAATCATATACATTACAATATATACACTTACGAGAAAAAGAGTAGGTGTGGCTGTAAAGACTGTACAGTAATGTAGAAATGTGTGTGCACCCATTTTGGGTCTCCCATTTAAAGGTGTTTGTGGGGCAAGTGAAGATCATGAGTTTTTCAATACCTCACAGTACTATGGGGGGCACCGCTCGGCAGAGGAATCTCTTTAAATGGGGTGTGTAAGGA
>JAJOZX010000028.1:90000-112500 GCA_023014485.1 Bathynomus jamesi | reverse complement strand
ACCCAAGATCAAGTAGAAAAGGCTATAGATCAATTTAGGCCCCGATTACGAAGGGTTGTAGAGGTTTCTGGCAAACATATCGAACAATTTTTTTAGTCTTATAATTTCGTTTTCTTTGGAAATTGTAAATTATATGACATGTTTAGTAAAACTTTTATATTTTCTTTAATTTTTGACGTATTGACATGAAATTTGGTACTAACTTAGTTTATTTGTTGCTTATTTGCCTAAAATAAGTTTTTTGTCATTATGTTTAAAAAAATGTACAGTAAACATTTTCGTCATGCTCCTTTTTTTTTGCGGACCCTGTATATACATAATATATATATATACATATATATATATATATATACATATATATATATATACATAATATATATATATATACATACATATATATATATATATATACATATATAAATATACATATATAGATATAGAATATATATTATTATATATATATATACATACATATATATATATATATATACATATATAAATATACATATATAGATATAGATATATATATATATATATATATATACCTATATGTACAGGGTGGGCGGAAAGTAGCTCCCTAATTTAAATTACATATAAATTATGTATAAATTATGATTGTATTGTTATATTGTTGGTGTGTTCTCTAAAGTGGTACAAATGTAACGGTAATCTCTTTTTCTCTAAAGTGTTCTCTTTGTGTTCTCTAAAGTGGTACAATTGTAACGTTCATTTTTTTTTTTCATTTCAGATTGAAGGGTAACATGGCTGAGCGTTTAACACTGCAGGAGCGTGCCCAGTTGGCGGCACGGTACGAAGTTTGTCAATCTGTCGTTCGAGTTCAAAGATGGTGGCGGGCCATTCACGGACCACGTGCCCAAGTGGAACCGAAAACAATCAAGAACTGCCACTCGAAGCTCATGACCACGGGGTCTGTGGCAGATGTTCGAAGATGTGGTCGCCCTTCGACATCCAGGGCCCAGGAGACGGTGCAGGCAGTTCAGGAAATGTTCGCACGGAGTCCACGAAAGTCAACTCGCCAGGCAGCTCGGGAAAGTGGACTCTCCCGCTACTCAGTGCGAACTGTGCTGAAGAAGGAACTGAACTGGCGTGCGTGGAAGCCGCATTACTGCCAATCTCTCTCGGACGAGGACTGCGACATTCGCATGGAGTTCGGGGAAATCATGCTGGCTTGGCATGAAGACTGGCCCCATCTCTTCCGCAACATCCTCTGGAGCGAAGAGGTGGTGTTCCACGTCGGAGGCTTTGTCAACCGCCACAATTGCCACTACTGGGCAGGAGATGATCCCATGGTTACCGCTGAAAAACGGCAGAATCGGTTCAGTGTAACGGTGTGGTGTGGTATGACCTCAGATCAGGTTGTGGGCCCGTTCCTTCTGCGCAACACCATGAATGCTGAGCGGTACCTTGCTATGTTGCGAAACGAGGTCTGGCCGGTTGTCAGCACATGGGAGAACATCGACGATCTGATATTTATGCAAGATGGCGCCCCTCCGCACTTCGCTCTTGTTGTCCGTGAGTGGCTGGATGCCCACTTCCTGGGCGTTGGATGGGTCGTCGTGTCCACATCAATGGCCAGCCAGGAGCCCGACTTGACACCGTGCGACTTCTTTCTTTGGGGGTGGGTAAAGGAAGAAGTCTACCGCACCAAACCGAGGACATTGGAAGAACTGGAGGACCGAATTCGGGAAGTCATGTCCTCCATCCCGCCGGAGTTCCTGCTAAAGTCAGTGGACGCCATTCCTGGGCGGCTCCAGAAGCTGGTGGAAAGAGTTGGAGCCCACATTGAATTTTAGAGAAAACCTACCATGTATGCTTACCTTTTCATATTATTTCTTCTGAAATAAATGGATAATATACGTATTTTTTTACCAATCCAAATAGGGAGCTACTTTACGCCCCCCTGTACTATATATACATATATATATGATGAATAAAACCACGAAGGAAAGGAAACACAAAAGGTGCTCAAGCGCTTTCGTCTAATGACATCCTCAGGAACATATATATATGTATATATATACAATATATATATATATATATAATATATATATATATATACATACATATATATATATATATATATATATATAATATGCATATATATATATATATATATATATATATATATATATATTTATATATATATATATATAATATATATGCATATATATATATATATATATATATATATATATGCATATATATATATATATATATATATATATATATATATATATATATATATACAATAAAATAATAGTATAGTAATGTCTAATTAAGAATTTTAATAATGTTTGTTTAATAAAGAAGATGATAATATAATGTTTGATTAATGAAGATAATAATATTTAATATGTAGAAATTAAGATAAATGATGGTTTGTTTATTAAAATTATTAAATACGAATCGGCAACACAAGGAGTCGGCCGCGGAGGCTGAGTAGAGAGAAATAGCCAGTCCCTGGGCAGCCTTTGTGTCATTTGCGTGTAGGATGTAATTGTGTGAATTTAGAGCAGGATTTCGTATTTCTCTCCGACTAAAAGTATTAAAATTAAATCCCACTCGCATTACCCGTTTAACTAAGTCATTTCGGCGTAAATAAAGTAGTAAAAAGTTTAATAAAGAGTATGATTACTCCCCCGTGTCCCTTTTCATTGTCTAACGACTTCCCGCTCGGCCCACGGCTTCCACGCGTTTATAAAGTATGCGAAAACGTGTGTACAGAGAATGATTAATGATAGAAGTAAAACGGAATAAAGAGTAAAGAATTATAATAACGAATAAAATATAATGAAAAAACATTAATCACTACAATAAGAAATACAAGTTGAACGAAGAATATATATACAATCAAAAAATAATAATAGTATAAGAAATATACAAGTTGAAGGAAGAAATATATATATATATATATTATCAAAAAATGATATATAAACATCAAAATATATACACTTTATTTTCTACTGCGCTTAACTAAAACACTAAACTCGCATTTGATCGAGTCTACAGTTACATCATTGTTGCTTTGCACTACACAATAAATACGATTTAACATTATTTAACCACTCAAGTTATAGCAATGCCCACTTTACATTCGGCTGGCAAGTTATCTTTAACACGGACAGAATACAACCAAAAGCAAGCAAAAAGAGGGCATCGTTAGCCACAACATCATTATTAATTTCAAGTTTATAAACACTCTTTTCCAATCGAAGGTTTATTCTTACCGATCCGAGCTTTTCAATCGTGAACTCTTCTTCACAATGCATAGCGGCAGTTGAAACAATCTTCTCTGTCGTAACGACAGCTGCTCATTATATAAAGAAACAATTCTTCAGGTTGAACGGTGTTGGTGAGCTCAGCCCTGTATCGCTCAAGTCCTTTGTACCAAAATTCATGATATTTCGAAGTCTAAACCTTTTAAATAAGCATCCAGTTCCAGACCACTCTCGCCTTGTTCAGTCCTACACTCGGTAAACCTGTCGAGCAGAGCTGTGTATGGGTATTCAAGAACCGTATCAAAATAAAGCATATCGTAACACGCGCGTCTAATATAGGCTTCAGCTTGCGGAAACCGACGATTTCAAACATTCTGTCGAGGATGAATCGGTTTCGCGTAGGGACAGGAACGTTATTATTAGACGCATTCTTCCACATCAGCCGTATGTCAGAGTACGGCTGCTCGATATTTATACACAACGTACAAACAATGGCATATGAGTGGATATCACTAATCTGTTCTCTTCTTGTACCTACACTTGCAGGTATTTTATAACGATCCTCGCTCCACTTCTCAACTACCACGAAAACTCTATTCATCTCCTCAACACTTAAATAAACAACATTCCGTTTACCAGAGTTTGTCTACAAGTCGTTTCAAGTACATAGTTAATGGCTACGGTTTCACGCCTGAACACGCGCAATGACTTCGTCACGGATACTTCGCACACGGCATTGAGAATGCTGTTCAAAGGAAGCTCCATCGTATTCTATTGTGAGGAGTGCACGTCCAGTCGGTTCAAGCTCTGAGATGACTATGAGCCACAGGTAGGCGGATCGGCTCGACGGGAGGTGTGGAAGAGTGAGTCACACCATAAGCTGATGAATGGTGTACGGTGTTGTTCCAACGTGAATCATGTGAATACCTGTTTCCCATTATACCGTGCATTCGTTTAGAAATTTTTCCGACACATGAAGCAATATCGGTTTTAATGTTTTATCACTCCCACTCCTCAGAATGCGCACCAGATATTTTCGTTCAGGGGGATTTTGAGGAACTAAACACATTTTGTTCACACTCCGGCGCACTATTTGGGAGAAACATATGCCCATATTTTTTATTTTTGCTTAGCATACGATACTTGTCTCTAAATTCTATTAAAAACTCATGCAGGCCTTTAGCCACAACCTCACAGCAAACCTCGTCATAATATATATAAATGTAGTGGTAAAATACTTCAGACTCTCCATTATGACAAGATTTACATTCTCAGCCGCAGGGTACGAGTACTCGGTATGATGTCACACCACTCATCAACAAGACTCACTAACCATAACCGTCGCTTCTCTTCTGCACTGTTGTTTTTTCCACTTCACGGTGTCTGTAAGCTTTTATAAAGTTTAGTCCTACAACATAGTTCAATACATCGTTTGTACCACGAAATCCTGCAATGCTCTCGCCAGAATGGCCGTACAGTATTTGAACCTCTTGTTCCTCAAGCTTCGCACGGTTCAATGTAGCGTTAAAAGTACCAAAGGAGGGAGGGATAGGGACTCTTTCAGTATCCATCACATCTTCACACTTTATCGAATACCACTTTATAAAACTCGAGCACACAATATTAAAGGTAGCCATCACTATTGTCATCTACGTGAGATTTCGTCAAATACACGTCTGAGATCCAGGGCTTGCAGCGGTCAATTGACCACGCAGGGGTAGAGATATGCACAAGTAATAGCAGGAGTAACGTGACCATTGGCCGATCATACAGGAGCGGAGCTTAGGACTTTTCCTGTACACACACACACACACACACACATACAAAGGAGAAAATGAAACGCTAACTAAAACACGATTTATTTAATAAACATATTGAATTATTCAAGGTGTGTTTATATATATATATATATATATATATACACACACACAAATACATGTAATAAACAAAATAAGAATATCGTTAACAAGTAAACAGACATATATATAATATATATATATATATATATATGGGATGAATTTCACAATTAAACACGTGACATGAATGAATGCGGCAAACCCACAAGGAAAAAGAAAAACGATTCCAAGGCATTTCATGTATTCAGAGCTACACCTCATCAGGGAATGAAGAGAAAAGGCAAGATGCTCATAAATATACAGGGTGTCCCAGAATTAACTATCTATTTCAATGAAATCGGACAAATTTTTTAAAAACACACTTTTATTTATGTTTATCATGTTTAATATGTGTTAAAAATGTATAAATTTCTAAATTTTTTTCATAATTTTATTTTCATAATTTTTTCATTATCTGGTCCAATGAAAGACCGTCTGAAGTCACAGAATGGCAAAGAAACTCTCCAAAAGTTAATGTGTGGCTTGGAATGACCAAATCCAAAAATTATGGCCCATTCTTCTTTCGGAAGCAACTGTAACAGGTACCGTCTACCTTGATATGCTTCAGCAGTTCTCGAACACAGCTTCTTGATGATGGCATTCTTGATAATGTTGTGTTTCAACAGATGGAGCACCATAAATTTTGGATTTGGTCATTCCAAGCCACACGTTAACTTTTGGAGAGTCTCTTTGCCATTCTATGACTTCAGACGGTCTTTCATTGGACCAGATAGTGAAAAAATTATGAAAATAAAATTATGAAAAAAATTTAGAAATTTATACATTTTTAACACATATTAAACATGATAAACATAAATAAAAGTGTGTTTTTAAAAAATTTGTCCGATTTCATTGAAATAGATAGTTAATTCTGGGACACCCTGTATACAACGTAGCGGAAACCAAAGCAATTAGCACATACTTAACAAGAGTTAATGAGGGGCAAAAGGAATTTTAACAGGATATTGTCAATTTTATACATTCCCGCACTGTTATTGAAATTGTTTTTAAAATTAATAAATGCACATTCTAGAATATTTCTTTCTATTATATCTCTGTTTTTAACGAGCGCTTTAGAACTATCCCACTTGATGCTATGGTTACATCTATACATATGGTTAAACAAAACATTGGAATTATTAGCCGTTCTACACGCATATTTATGCTGTTTTACCCTAATATCCAACGTTTTACTCGTTTGGCCTATACATACTGAGTTACATTGTGTACATCCAATCGAATACACAAAACCAACAACATTTTCCGGGCTATTCTTTATTAGGCATGATTTAACAGTATTATTATACTTAAAGACTACATTGATGCCAATTGCTTTAAGTAAAGTCGGGAGATATTGAAAATTAACATGGTAAGGTAGGCTAAGGATATTTTTACGCTCAAATTCCTTTACAGTTACATTATTATAATACCTATTCTTGGTTTTCCTAAGACAGTTATCTAAAAATGAAATAGGCTAACATAATTTAGTACCAATATTCATGATATTGCATAACTCGGAATCTAAAAATTCAGGACTGACAACTCTCAATGCTCTAAGAAACATAGCAGAGAAAATAGAGGATTTAATCGAGGGATGACGGTCAGAACAAAAATGTACATAAGAGTTATTATTAGTAGGCTTGCGATAGACTTCAAATTTGAACTGATTAGAGCATCTCCAAATTTTTAGATCAAGAAAAGATAGGCTTCTATCATTTTCTTTTTCAACTGTGAACTTAATAGATGGGACTAAATTGTTGAGCCTACCAAGAAATGTTAACATCTAAATTATTAGGCCAAAGGCATAAAATATCATCTATATACCTGTACCAAACCAGGTTAAAATTAACAATCGAAGGAAAAATTCTACTTTCAAAAAATTCCATATATAAATTAGCTAGTACAGGTGAAAGGGGATTTCCCATCGCCAATCCAAACGACATAGCATAAAATTTGTTTTCAAACTGAAATTTACAATCTTTGACACAAAGCCTAATTAACTTAATAAGAGTGTTGTGTTGAACAGGGAAAGAATATTCAGAGATCTTATCTTTTAAAAAATCAAGTAGGTCATCAACAGGGACTTTTGTGAATAACGAGCATACATCAAAGCTTACCAATTTGAAATTAGGGTCATTAGGAAACTTCAGTTTGTCAATAAGATCCATGCTATTTACAATATGTGACTTCGAAATAGAACCAACTAACGGCGTTAATAAACTAACTAACCATTTAGATAGCTTATAGGTTACGGAGCCTACTGAGCTAACAATAGGCCTCATGGGATTATTAGCTGTGTGTTTTTACTCAGCCGTACAGATATGGTAGTGACGGATTGATACTAAGAAACTGCTGCGAAAACCCATTATAGTTATTTCTTAATATTTCTCTTAATTTTCTGTTAAACATTTTATTAACATCCTCCAATGGGTCTCTATTTAGAGGTTTGTACGTGTCGCGATCACTCAGTAACGTATTCATATTTTCAACATAACTGTTTTTGTCCATGATGACGATCGAATTTCAATTTCAAAAACAGTGCGGGAATGTATAAAATTGACAATATCCTGTTAAAATTCCTTTTGCCTCTCATCAACTCTTGTTAAGTATGTGCTAATTGCTTTGGTTTCCACTACGTTGTATATATTTATGGGCATCTTGCCTTTTCTCTTCATTCCCTGACGAGGTGTAGCTCTGAATGCACGAAATGCCTTAGAATCGTTTTTCTTTTGCCTTGTGGGTTTGCAGCATATATATATATATATATATATATAAAACTATCAGGATTAGGGTATCCAAAGGGTACGGTATCATAAGTACCAGGCACCTGGTAACGTTTCCTATAGGTGTTACGGCATACCTTCGTACCCCTAAGTTCTTTCACGCCCCCCAACTTCTGCGCCCGAAAATTGTGGGTCCCTACAGTCAGTTGGGGCGATTGATCGCCCCCATCTTCTAAGCACACTAGATCCTTCAACGAGTCAAAGTTAACGACCCGTCCGTTCGCCTGGTTAAGCGTGATACCCTTAGCCTTCGCAATATATTTCATATCCTCCCCCACCCTCACCCGTACCCAATAAGTTTTTGGACCTGTTGAGAAAAAAGAGTCGGCGTATGCGATGTCTCCATACTCATCCTTGATCTCATCAGTCAACTCTGAGGAATTCACCAATAGACGGCATGTATTCACCCTCCCTCGCTGTGAATATCACACTATCTGTGTCGGCGTACAGAACCCTCCGCCCAAGAGAATGAAATAGACCCCAAAGTTTGATGTGTGCATCTGCCGTTCTGAAGCTGGCTACAGGTATGTTTGTAACACGCGATATGTCTGTGGCCAATTCGGTAATGTTGTACTTTATTATGTTCGTATTACCTACATTCACGATTTCCATGACCTCTTTATCGGGAGCATTGGCATAATCCCACATTTCGTTATAACTTTGGCTAGGTGAACGTTCCCCTTGCCAGTATTCTGTGCAAATTTTCCCCAAAGACTATTTAGACAACTTTGCACTAAAGCGCCTGCATGGGTTCTTTACAATTTGGAAAAGGTCATATTATATCCCTTCAGGGTCACGGTAACGCTGAATATAAGTCGATTTTTCATCTTCGGTATCAACTCGCGGATACCCTGATGCTTCTACCTTATCCTTCAAAAAAGTGTTTATATATGGCGTGAAAAGGTTGGGTAGCTTCTGAAACCTCCACACCACATACAGTATATCTTTAATATTCTGTAACCATGGCGAACGACTAGGGACAGCTCAGGGCTTGTACGGTATAGACGCGTCTGATCTTACGCTGGTTGACTGTGTGATTACAAGTCCCATTGTTTTCCTCTGCGAACTTCACGCACAGGGGAAACAAAAGTTTGTGGTCTATAACGACGGGTAAAATCGGCCTCCATAAATCGCGAGAGGGGGAGCACGTCTACGAAAGAAAGACCGAAATAATTCTTGTTCAAACTTATTGAGAACTCCTCGATGGTGGGCAGGACTGGTCCTACCAGTTTTTCAGGTGCACCTAAGGGGTACGGGTTGTTCTTCATCACGTAGGGGTATAAATAGCAGAAGTCGTAGTAATGGAGTTTCACGGCCTCCGTACGCGGAGGGATTTGTACGCCCTCCGAACAAACTATCACCGCATTTGAGAGGCTCCAGCACCATTGAACGCTTGATCGTGTTTATCTCTTCACGGTATTGTCCATCTGTTTCCATCATGCTCATGCTACCAGAAGATCTTGTGAGTGAACTGGGTGCCTATAAGCTGATTGCGGGTGCGGGTCCAAGCAAGACTGTCGGCAGGTGATCTACCGTGGATATCTCCTACGATCCCGCACTCAGGACGGGGGCATCCGTGCCACCAACAGCCGTTAAAGGAGTACACAGTCTTCTCACCAGTGGCACTTTTATCGCTTAGACCAGTGCCCTTCAACCTTTTTATGCCTACCGCCCACTTTTACTGTTTTTATGTGAGATAAATTAGCCAACCGCCCACCAAAATTAAAAATCCAACAAACATATATTAAAAATTATGTATGGTACATTATATATATTATATAATAAAACATTATGCATTTACCTTTAATTTAGTGAGATCCATGTGCTTGATGCTTGGAAACTAAATTCCGAATGTTGGCTCGAATTTAGTGAGGAACAAACGAATGTCCCCTCTTTCAGGGATTTTTAAAGCATTCCTGTTTTTGGTAAGAATGTGATTCACAGCACTAAAACCTGATTCAACTAGGTACGAAGTAGGAAAAGCGATCAGTAATTTAAAAATCTTTTTCCACATTGGGATATACATTTGACATCTTTTTATTTTGCCAAAGCTGCATATAACCACCGTTATTGAAATTTCCCTTGCTTTCCTCATCATGTCTGAGTTCTAATAGCTCCTCTTGACATGTTACATCAGCTTCAGTAACATTTGCAGTAAATGGGTTACCATCCAATCATATACTTCCATGGTTAAAACATCACTGAATCGAGTTTCAAAATCCGTTTTAAGTTTATTGAGATGATCAATAAACCTTTGTGTATCAATTGTTGTTATATCATCCTTAATAGATAACAATTCTGGAAACTGGTGAAATTCCCTTTTGAAAGATTGTGACTGAATAAATCCAGCTTTTCAATGAATAATGAGATAACTTTTTGGCAGTTCATGAGTGTCATATTGGCTCCTTGAAGCTGCAAATTACAATCATTGCATTTCTTAAATATTCCTGCCAAATAACAAGCATCATTTTTTATCATTTTTAACTTTTGGCTAAGATCAACTTCATTTTGGTCTTCTAGACACTGCACTACGCTCTCATATAGTTCAACAAAACGAGTTAAACATGCACCCTTCGAGAGCCATCGGACCGCTGTGTGTAATAATAACCTAACAAATTGTTCATCATTGTCATGACACAACTGACGAAACATTCGATCATTTTTTGCATTGGCTTTTATCTTATTCATGGCACTGATTATTATATTTAATGATGAATGAAGACTTATACTCAAATGTTTCGCAGCAAGATGCTGCCTATGAATCACACAATGAATACAAAACGTTTGGAACTTCCTTTTTAAATATGCAACGAAACCAAGGTATCGGCCTACCATTGATGGCGCCCCATCAGTAGCGCATGCTACAATATTTGTCAAGGGAATGTTATTTTTTTCTAAGTACGATTTAACAGCAGTAAATATTGATACTCCTTTTGTATCAGTAATAAGATTTTGCACAAATAGCATTTCTTCTTGCAGTACACCGTTCTCATTAAAGTATCTTACATAGGCCATCAGTAAAGCATTATTGTCTGTAATGGTAGATTCGTCCAACTGAATGGAAAATGAAGTTGTTTGGAGAATAGTACCAGCTGGCTTTCAACGTCAACCACCATTTCATCAATGCGTCGACTTACTGTAGTATCACTAAGAGCCAAAGTTTTTATATCATCAGTTGGATCTTGATGCATAACTGTAGAAACATATTCTTGAATAGATGGTATTAGTAATGTTTCTCCATTGTTATGGCTCCTACCAATTTTTGCAATAAGTTTTGAGATACGATAAGATGCAGTTAATCCATCTTCGTTTTTTGCACTTTGTTTCTTAAATGATGCAGTTATTGTATGACGATTTTTTAATTTTTCATAAAGATCTTGAAAATATTCAAGAGGCTTCTCTTTGTCTTTTTTATGCTGTGAAGTGAGATGATTCAGCATTCTTGATGGTTTCATTGCTTCATTTGAGAGAGTTCTATGGCACAGCAAGCAGAATGGAAGTTGCTTGTTAGTAAGAGATTCAATAAATCCGAACGCTAAATACTCAGATGAATATCTACGAGTATACTTATTTGAGGACATAATTCTAATAATGAGGGTGGATAATTACAAGAAATACACAACAGAAAAAATAAACACCACTCAAGCACGTTGTTTACTGTCGACTGACTGAGCCAGTTGCCGTATATCGCTAGAATTCTTGTAGTAGCCGCATATCGCTAGATTCCTTGCGCTAGGCTAGAATTATAGAATTTAACTTAGCTAGCAGATTTTCAATAGAGTTTTCGGTTTACTTTACAATATTGTAAATTTTGTTGAATTTTACAAGAATTTTATAAATTTTCTTGCCGCCCACCTAAAAGCTCAAATCGCCCACTATTGGGCGATATCGCCCAGGTTGAAGACCGCTGGCTTAGACCATCGACCCAAAAAACACGACAATTAACCTTAATGGGTACTTCCCCCGTGTTCCGGGCATGTTTTATGTATACACCTGTCTGCTGCTGGATGTGTATGAGCCAGTTAATAGCCTTGTGCCCATAACTGCGAGGGTTGTTTCTGTGAATGACGGCTGAGGTGTCTTTAGGCATGAAATTGTTCTTCAACACCGTAAAGCACAATGAGGCGATCGTGGTTGTGATTTGCAACGGATCGCATTTGAAACGGTCTATGTACATCCTTCTAAAGGACTGGAAACATACTCTAAGCACGCGCACATCATTCACGCAATAACGCTCACATTCGTCAGCTATATTGTAAGTATTATCTTCATTAAAACTGATGTAGTAGCGGTCAAAATCTTCACTTTCACCTGTACTCATACATTCATAGTTAAAGTAATGTTTGGGGAGAGGTAGTCCTACGTAATTTAAAGTGTCGCTAGTGAGGAAAGTGTAAGGGAAATACCCTTTTGAAATTTCGGCGGCTACGCTCATTAACTTGGTTAGCTTGGCTTCGCTTGACTGTACATTACCTCTTATTTGCATCTGAAAAGTTTATTTCCTCTTTTCAAGGGATCACCTGTAAATATCTCAGCTGAATCGTGCTCAAGCAGCTCCTTATAAAGAATTGTGCGTCAAATTTTTTCCCGTTATGGGCAAGAATATACACAGTCATTTTTTTTAACTTGTCCGTAACTTCACAATATAGGACACAGAGTTTCACGGGACTGACGTTTCACGGGGCACTCGTTTTAAAAACGTTTGTCCGTTCAGATAGTCTGGCTTACAAGTAGATGTGGGATAACCTCTTTGGTTTCAGCAACCGTCTATGTTTCTATATCGTAGTACACAGTAACACAAGGCCTATTTTTAGGCTTAGCGAGTTTCATATAACATACATGCTTTACTCCAACCGCCTTACATTTCTTGTCATGTAGAACAGTGAATTTCATCACATTTATGCTTGAAATTCCCCCAATTAGCCATCATATGAAACACCACAGTCACAGATTCTCATTTTCCTGCACGTGCCAATTGACTAATGGAGCTAAAAACATTTATTACTGAAAAATGTGCGTCTGCATACATCAAAGTCCCTCTTTTCAGCTTCAACCACATGGCTTTCACATTTGGAGCTTTTACACTGCGCACATACCATATGGCAATCGTTACAATGTTTCACTATATCATCCGCAAACTCGAGACAGCCTTTACACAAATCATGATCCTTTCCATATTTTCGACTTTTATCATAACTCGCGTAAAGAGCCCTTATATTACGAATGGGGAGATACGTTGAACCTGACAATCCTAAAATTAGTAGGGGTCTTATACGATCTCTCACACTGATTTTAAAAACATACATAGTCCTACGACGAACATCCATTCCAAATACAACACCACGAACATTCATTTCCTGCTCTATCCTCAGCTCTTCCGGACCCATATTACAATCAAACTCAAGCTTGCAATCTGAAGCCAGATTAGGGGCACGCTGCACAACCGTAGGCAACCAAATTTTTTGCATCCGTGTATTTAGTATAGTAAACATACGGGACAAGACTAATGCTATAAAGCTGCAACCACGATCGGCGTTTATATGTTGCCTGTAAATAGCCTGAGAATTGAAGTTAAGAGTATAAGGTGTGGCACTACGCCCCGCAACATGGAACACACTGTCAATATCTAACGTGAAGTTGTCCATATTGAAGGCTGTACTACTTTGAGAGGCCTGCATTATACGGCCTAATATATACTCTATATCTACAGCTGCCAAGCGTTTGAATGGTATTACTACCCAAAAATCATCTACATCCCGTCATCTGACCCGAACCCGAAGGAGAGCCTCGTCCTGACTTCACGTTCGTTTCGATTCTGAAGGGCAAACTCTACAATACGTTCAACTATGCGCCGTAGTCCGTGTTCAACACCATTGCTATACATGGATCCAGGGTCATCTCTGACTACGTACCGATTTGTAGTCAGGGCTGGGGTGGGGGTGGCGGTGCGCACCAACTCGAATATTATCCAATCCTCTACAGAATAATGGACTACAACTTTATTTGAGGAAGGAACTATTGTGGCGGTTGTGTCGTGAGACGTAGAGGGTTGGGGCTCTATTACTGGGGACTAACAACCGGTGCACACCTGGCATGCTTTACACCTGACGTGGAAGGCTCTTCATCATGCGTCCGTTTTGAATTGTCACGTGGTGGTGTTACAAGTGTTGCTGGTGTGAGCTCGTTAACGGGGTGGAGTCTGTGACAACAACTACACTGTCATCGGGGTCGTCTGTAATATCGATGATGGGGATATGATGCTCTACCTCATTGTCATTCACGGTTCTGGGGAAGAAGAAGAAAAAACAAGACTGTAGAATATAAGGAACACCACTTAAATTTTAATATATTTTGTAAATGACCCACTTAGGAGTGTGACGTGTTAGAGATGGATTTTTTAGAAAAATTCAGGTTAACGAGCCCATCCACATGTATTATATCTGGCCCTACGCCTACAGGATGTGGTAAAACTGTGTTTATGCTTAAAATCATTAAAGAAAAGGGAGAGATGTTCTCAAAATTTGTACATAAAGTTATATGGTGATATTCGACGTATCAATCAGGTGTATATGACGTTAATTTGTAAAAGGGGAAATGAACATACAGTCATTGTAATTGACGGTCTCATGTTGGAAATGGATAAAACGTTTACAGACATTTACAGTGTTATCCCACCATTTTAACATAAGCGTGCTCTTCATCGTTAAATACACAATATCTAGTCTTATTCGCGCAACGTAGAGATGTCACAAATATGGGTATTAACCAATCAAATGTTCCCGAATCAGCGTAAAGAATTTTTGGAAGTTTATAAAGTAGCTACAAGTCTACGTTACGGATATTTGCTTTGGGACCTTCATTCGCGAAACACGTTTAGGGTGCTTCTAAGAACGAATATATTCCGAAACGAGCCTGAAACGGTGTATATTCCAGAATGACAAAGAGGCTAAAAAATATCATGAATTAATAAAAATCTATCATCGACTGCCCCGGGCACTGCAACAGATGTTTGCTAAAAATATGGACTCCGACTTTTTAAAGTGCACCTGTGAAATCTGTCTTAACGTTATAAATTGCAATGCATCAATGAAACCCCCTAAGAAGGCTCGCCTACGCCGTTACAAGACCATAATACCTACACTCGCTCGTAAAAGTCAGACTGTGGGGAAGAAAAAACGAATTATTGTACAAAGAGGGGGTTCATTCCCCCCTACTTATTTTCAGTTTTGGGACCTTTACTGGCTAGATTAATATAATGAAGAAAGTGGTAGTGATTCCACATGAGGTGTATGCTTCACTGCAAAGTTCAAAGAATCCAGAGACGGTTCAAGAACCACGTAAAAACATGTTTAAAAGAATGGAAAGCTAATTGTTAGCCCTATTAAACAGTGAAAAAACATCTGATGAGAAAAGAATCTTATACCAAGAAGCTCTGCAGAAATTTCTTCACGAGTACGAAAATTATAAGTATCCGACAGAGATCCCCGTGGTTATTAGGCAGAGCACGGACAACGATGAGCAGGACATGACCTGTGTCCGACGAAGAGCTGACCAACCAAAAATAACGGGTCGGCCCCACAACATATCGAGCATGTATTAAAAAGCACCCCCACATACATTGAAATAAAGGTTTAAGTCTTTATAATCTATTGAATGAGGAGCCCAACATACAGTGGACCGATACAGGTGAGATCATTGTGGAAGGAGCAAAGGTACAGGGATCGAATATCGTAGACATCGTCCATGATCTGGTGAGAAAGTGGGATAGGCCCTCACCATCAGGATGGAAGCATATTAAAGCAAGACTACAACAAATAAATGTCCCAAACAATGATAGGAAATCTGAACAGGTTAAAAGACTTGGAACATGCTCGCATGTGCCACAACTGAACGCCATCACCCCAGCGGTAGCACCTCTGAAGAGGAGAAAGAAGAGGCAAAAACAACGGTCAACCCTCCACGTGCCTCTAAAATACGCAAATGGCTAACATATTAAGAAGACGTTATTATGACATTTCTAGCCCACCCTCCTACGGAGGCGTTGATGAACTGTACAGAAGTGTTTACAATGATGGAGTAGGGAAAAAAGATGTTAGAGGTTTTTGCGAGAGCAGGACGCTTATACACTTCATAAACCGATGAGAAAAAGGTTTAAAACAGCCAAGACAACAGCGGCATCGATTGACTGTATTTGACAAGTAGATTTAACAGACATGCAAAGATATTCAGTGTATAACGATGGTTACCGCTACATCCTATTCATAACAGATGTATTCTCTAGATATCTGAGGCCTTTTCCTCCGAAAAATAAATCGCCTGAAACAGTTGCTAAAGCCACCAAAACGTTGATGTTGAAAGAAAACAGAGTTCCAGGCTATTTTTGTACAGATATGGGGAAAGAATTTATAGGCCGAGCTTTTCAGAACATGCTGACAGAGTTTAATATCAGTTACTACACTACCAATTCTATACATACGGCCTCTTTAGCTGAAAGAGTTCAACGTACCATAAAGGAACGCATGCACCACTATTTTACACATAAAAACACATACAGATATATAGACATTCTGGAATCATTGGCCTCATCCTACAACCGCTCGCACTATCGCACGATTGGGACAACTCCTAATGAGATTTTAGAAAGAGTTGGCGCACAGAGCCTGATGTGAGAAGAGATATTCGTAGAACACTGCCACACTCTGCGCAATTGAAAATCAAGGCTGTCGCGTTCGGAAAATAAATTCGCGAAGGGATTTCAGCAAGGTTAGACACGTGAGATTTTTAAAGTTAGGGCTATGAGACCTAAAGGCGAGATAATGTATTACGTTGAAGATTTGAATGGGGAAGAAATCGTTGGAGGCTTTTACCGCTAGAAGTTGCAGAAAGTGACATTTAATTTAGGAAAAAATGTGTTTAAAATTGAAAAAATGTAGGAAGCAAAGGTTCAGGAAAGAGAAAAATGTACCTGGTGAAATGGCTAGGGTACCCAGAAAGCTTCAACACCTATGTAAAAGCTGATGCAATAATGAAGCTTAAATAGTATGCAACATGGCGCCTACGTCACATTACCGTCCTCTTCTCCTCTGTCTGTACATCCTAACAACACCCTGGCCAACTTTGTAACAGAACTCCATGGGCCCATTGAATTGGGTCGTGATTCGTATGAGGTGGGGGAATGCGAAATTCAGCTGGACACCGTCTTTTTAAATATTAATTATAAAGAATCCGTTTTTACGATTCTTAGAGACCTTGATAAGTGTGAAAAAGCCGGGGTAACTCGGAATGGAACCATACGTATCGCCAGGATTGGAGATGCACGGTATTACAGTACTGTAGTAACACTAGGCCCGGGTCGTTATGGTGCGGCTGAGGATGTTGTGAGAGACTTAAACGTTAGTTCAAAAAACTCAAATCTTACGGCTGATTTAGTATACGAAATCGTAAACAAAGAAAACGCTGCACATACTCTGATCCTAAAATTACATGCTAACAGAAATATTAAAGACAAAGGGTTGTTCAAAATTATAACCGAGGGGTGATATCGATCAGCCTTCCAAAGAGATACCTTTCACGAGGTACAACATGATTTGTCCAGCCTAATGTATCAGATGAAATTGGAGAAATTGGGTGATACCTATACACCCCGACATATGTGCTATATTTACAGCAATATAGCGGAGCACCAGTTTGTTGGGGATACCCAGGCACGCCTGCTGCGCATCGGGCACATCCCCAACCATAAAAGGAACAGCTTGAGTATTACATATGACAGGCCCCATTATGTGAATGTCGCAGCTAATCTAATAAGTTAATAACCAATATCTCAATATATATAAGAACGATTGAAGGAAAAAAATTCCAATTCTTTGGTGGGAGCTTAACAGTGAAGCTGCACTTTCGACGCACTGAGTTATAAATTATAATGGTAGCCTTTCACAGTCTATCGAGGTGTGAGATACCAGCTTGGTAATGGGTCTGGGTCCATTTTTTCAGCTATACTTCGTACGGCTGTCCCCTTGCTGAAGAGGGGTGCCAGATATCTCGGGAGGAAAGCGCTACAATCAGCTCTTAACACGGCAGAAGACATAATGGCTGGGGCTAAACTTAAAGCTCTAAAAAAACTCTTAAAGCGTACTCGGGACAAAATCATCAAAGATGCAAAGAGGAAAATGCGTGTGGTGGTAAGAAGAAGAGGCCTGATCGGAGGATGGGATTACCAGCATGTGGCGTTAAACATAAAAGGACATCAAGAAAGAAGTGTTCTGAGCGCCTAAAACCTATGGTTGACCATTATTTTGACTGATATAAGCTAAGGACATTGCTCTCATGAATCATAGACTGATTACCACTTGTCGAGAGAGATATGGCACTATTTCTGATTCGTCATGGCACGCTTCATCTATCCGTGTAGTTAACAATTTGTAAATCGGAGCTGTCCCTCTTTGACATGCCCCCAACTCAAGTTTCTATTGAGCACAGTGACTTTATTACAATTAATCCGTTAAACACAATTAGTTCCCCGAGTGCTCCTATGGAACTCGTGATACCCAGCTCAGGCTCTTACTTTTTTGATCCAAACTGTGTGCATATGTACGCTAAATTACGTATAGCCCATTCTGATGGAAATAACCCTGAAACAAACTTTCTGCACTCCATATTCAACCAGGGTGATGTATATTTAAATTAGATTAACATCTCGGCAGGAACGGGGTGCTATCACCTATGAGTCTGTCTGGAAAATGTGCTGAACTTTGCCAAAGAAGCGAAGGATACCTTTTTAACTGCCGAGGGTATTATCAGACTAAAGACGAAAGTAGTATAAAGGACAAATTTAAAAATTCTAAAAAGATATATGAATGTTTTGGACGCCTGCATACAGATTTCACATTCCAGAAGTTGCTTGTGTATGGGTGGATATGAAAATAAAGCTCACCCCCACGAATCCTGAGATTTGTTTAAATCTGGGGGTTGATCAAGAAGAGGGTGCAAAACCCGTTGTGATTCATATTATGGAAAAATACCTTCGCGTAAGCTGTGTGAAATTAAGTTTGCCTAAACAAATAGAAATTGAGAAAAAATTACTGCATGCCACAGTAAAATACCCAATTAACAGAGTACAGATCAAACTATACACAGTGCCACCAGGATTGGCCTCGAAGCAGATAGAAAACGTGGCCCTGGGAGTTCTACCTAAAAGGATATTAATTGGAATGTAGGAACACGCTTCGGTGAATGGAAAATATAAAAAGAATGCCTTTAAATTCGAGAATTTCGGCCTTAAAAATATAACTATACTTCAATGGCTTTGCGTGGGAGGCGCTATCCATACGGATTATTCATCAGACGCTGTGTTCCCGCTTTGCGCGAGAGCATATAGTAATCTGGCCCATATTGCAGGTGCTTGTGATGAGTTCGGGATTGTGATAATGCAGAAAGAATTCATCGATCAGTTTAACCTTTATCCGTTTGACATCACACCAGACTTATCTGCTAGTGTAAATACACACTTAAGTCCACAACAGAGTGGAAACATCTCAGTCAACTTGGAATTCGCCAAGCCGATAGACGCGCCTATTAGTGTACTATTATACCTCGAATCATAAGCCCTAATAGAAGTTGACAGATTTAGGGGCGTTGTTACTGACTTTTAAAATGGACGCGAACACACTTCAAAGAGTAATAAATAGTGAACGAATCACGCTCTCCAAATTTATCGATGTGTTTGCGAAGAATGAAACATCGAAATTGCCAACTACGAGGGAATGCGGTGGTCTTATTGTGAATACCGATGTTATTATTGTAAAATTTCTCGAACAGCTACACATTCCCGAAATTGTCTGGAATCCCTATCGATTCCAGGGATACTTTAGTAACGTATGTGGTATGTATAGCCTTTCATTTCTCAAGCACTTGTCACGTAGAAAGGAATTTATAAATTTTTAAAAAATTATTCGACAGTGTGACACTGAGCGAAACGACGAAATGGTACGCAGACAGATAAAAAAAGGTTCCCGTTTGTGCGCACTCGATGTGTTGTATGATGTTTTGCTCGTATATATAAAACTAATATTTGCATCAATATTGTTTCCAATAATATTAGTTTTTGTATTCTGTCGCTTATTTAAAATGTAATGGGAACTAATTCTGTAACTAATTTAAGATGGATATAAAAAATTGTAGTATTTTATAAAACATGCTTTCTATCATTCAATAAATTCATGAAAATACATTGAGTCTTCTTACCCGAAACGCATGAAAAAGAAAAACGCTTACATTATTTTGTTGATGATATGGTACTCGCTGGGTTGAATGTGCGGTAAAACTTCTACCTCCGTATTTAGGTCCATGACATGCGTTTCCTCAGTGCAATCACGAAAAGATTGTATAACACGAGTCAGCTCCTCATCGGACTTTTAAAGAGAAAGGATAATTTTAAATTAATTTGATTAGTACATACATTTTACTGGATCCTTTTTAATAAAAACCCATTTGCTTTTCATAAAAACATATGCAGAGTACATATATATATATATATATATATATATATATATATATATATGTACTCTGCATATATATATATAGGGTGTCCCAAAAAAACTATATACTCTTTATAGCATCATATATTTTATAATTTAAAAAAACCCAAACAATATATTGTTATAGCAATTGCCAATGAAAGGTAAATTAGTAATCTAAGTGATCAAAATGTTATAGCGAGTTGTTTGCATATAAAATTTAATTAACTACGCCAAGTGCTCAAAATGTTCTCCGGCGGCATGAATGCACTTTCAATACAACAAAATCGTGTGGTCTGATGAAGCTACCTTCAAACTGAATGGCACAGTAAATCGACACAACTGCAGGTACTGGTCACTTGATAATCCACACGTTTATGTGGATAAACATGTTAATTTACCAGGATTAACAGCATGGTGTGGTTTATCATCCAGGGGTTTGGTTGGACCATTTTTCTTTAATGGGACAGTTACCGGTGCCGCATATCTCGACATGCTGCGGACAGAAATTATACCTGCAGTTCGGAAGTTGTTTGGAAACGACGACTTTTACTTTCAACAAGATGGAGCTCCTCCTCATTATCATTGTGATGTCAGAAGGTACCTCGATGAAACGTTGCCTAACCGTTGGATAGGACGAAGAGGAAGCGTTGAGTATCCTCCACGTTCACCGGACTTGACTCCACCTGATTTTTACTTGTGGGGCTACCTGAAGGATGCAGTTTATGGTACAAGACCTGCAACACTCGAACACCTTAAGGATGCAATTATGGAAAAGTGCGGGACCATCACAGCATCCACATTAGTCCATGTCTGCGAATCAGTTAGTCGACGCATTCAAAAGTGCATTCATGCCGCCGGAGAACATTTTGAGCACTTGGCGTAGTTAATTAAATTTTATATGCAAACAACTCGCTATAACAGTTTGATCACTTAGATTACTAATTTACCTTTCATTGGCAATTGCTATAACAATATATTGTTTGTTTGTTTTTTAAATTATAAAATATATGATGCTATAAAGAGTATATAGTTTTTTTTGGGACACCCTGTACATATAGATACACCCTGTACATATAGATCCGCTCAGAGAAGTTTGTGACACCTTTAAGAGAAAATGCCGAATAACTTCACATTTCAAATGAATTTATTATGGAATTTTATAAAATTATTTAAAACATACAAAGAAGTCTTAATTGTTATAAGTTAAAAAAAATTCACCGATTTTTTATGAATAGAAATATCTAAACAGGACTTTACCATAATATTAATTATTAATTACTAATGCAAACTAATCTATAATTAAAAATTGAGGATACCTGCTATTTTGATGAAACATTTTACAATAAAATGTAATGAGATGAAAATAAATTACTACAGCCCCTCCATATATATTTATATATGATGAAATAATCATGAAGGAAACACAGAACGGTGCTCAAGAGCATTCGCCTAATGACATCCTCAGGAACACTAAAACAAATAACAAGTTCGCGACTAAATATAGGCCACAAAAAATAAAATAAAATAGAAATACAGGTACATAAATTTTTATACTCACATTCCAACTGCATTCCCTTGCGCCGGATCGTAAGGAGCGTCATTGCAAATATCATCAACTGTTTGCGTTGGAAATAACCCGTCCCGATCGGTTGCATTAAAAAGAATAATTGTAGACTCCGCGGAAGTGTCTCCATCTTCATATAAACCCGGTAAACTGTAAAGTTGTTGTGACTGACTCATGGTGCACGTGTTTATTCACTGATAAAATAATTTCTGAGAGTTCCAACTGAAATTACTTCCTTTTATATGCATGATTACCAATTGTAAACACCACCCTCCGGAGACTAATAGATGGTTCGTATGTTTGTTGATTGGTTGGAAATGTAACTGGGCGGGATATGTTAAATGTGTGTGCCAATCAGCTGTCGTAACACCGATATAACGGACCCACGCCTTGGGCAATGAAGTCCTGATTGGTCACCTTCACGAATAATGAAGGTCTTTATTAAATTTGGCTTATTCTCTCCGCAGATTTATTTTCAATGCTCACATCTCAAGGTTAATG
>JAJOZX010000028.1:42500-85000 GCA_023014485.1 Bathynomus jamesi | reverse complement strand
TTTGCGGATAGGATGAGAGTAGTGGACTGGCATAACTTATTTATGGGTAATGACACAAATTTGCATTGGGAGGCGTTTAAAGGAAGTTTTGTGAATATTGAAAGGGAGTTTATTCCTCGTAGGCCCAAGCGCGCTAGAAATCATGGTAGGCCCAAGTGGTGGACTAGGGAAATAGGCGAGTTCATAAACGAGCGTAACAGAGCGTATAGACTTAATAAGCGCAATGGCACGGCAGCTAACTTTAATAGATATATCGAGCTTAGACGTCAGGTTAAAAGATCAGTTAGGAATGCTAAGCGTAATTTAGAGATACTTATTATAGCTGCGGATTGTAAACATAATCCAAAAAAGTTTTTTGAATACGTCAATAATCGTAAGCCGATAAAAGATAACATAGGTCCTCTAGTCACAGTCTAGTGGATGTTAACGGCGCTTTGGCTTCTGATGCTCAGGCGATGGCGGGTATTTTCAATAACTTTTTTGCGACAGTTTTTACCGTAGAAGACGTAAATAATGTCCCCGATGTGGACGATATCGTTCCATTTAGTAGCGAGACTATTTTGGATGAAATAACTGTTTACGAGGGTGAGATTGCGCATTATATCGATAGGTTAAAAGTTAGCAAGGCTCCAGGCCCTGACGCTTTTTATCCCAGACATTTGAAAGATTTGAAAGACGTTATTGTAGGCCCCTTAACGAAGATTTTTAATCAGTCACTCGAAACGGGGATTATTCCTGAAGACTTCAAATTAGCTAACGTCACGCCCATTTTTAAAAAAGACGACCGCACGGTACCTAGTAATTATAGGCCCATTAGCTTAACGTCAATTGTAGGTAAACTTTTGGAATCCGTAGTTAGGGATCGTATCATCGATCACTTAGAAAGTAGGGATTTGATTAATAGTAGTCAACATGGGTTTCGACGCCATAGATCTTGGTTTAACTAATTTGTTAGAATTTTATAACGAAATAGTGCGCGAATACAATAGGCATAGAGCGGCTGACGTTATTTATTTAGATTCTAAAAAGGCGTTCGATACAGTTCCGCATAGAAGATTAATTGCGAAGGTCAAAGCGCACGGTATACTAGGGTGTGTCAATTTGGGAGGTGAAAATTAATTTTTGCCAATTCCTTCACTGAGGGGTTTTAAAAATATGTTTTTGGATGTGAAGAATTCAAATCTGCTATTATTTTTGTGATTGCTCAACACTTAGCTTGGTAAATCTACGTTTGATTAAAAAGCACATAAATTGCTCTCGGAAAACAACATTTATTAATTTTAGCTTCTCAAAATGTCAGGTAATGCTACAAAAATTTTAGATTCTCTGCATAAAACATATCCTTGTAATCATAAAACATATCCTTGTAATCATAAAACAACATTAGAAAGTAATGACATCAGTAAAAAAAAATATTTAAACAACAAGTTTCATCAAGTCTTGCTTTGATTCGTTCTTGGACATCAGCCGCCGACTTGCTTCTTGGCCTCTGATATAGCCCTCACGTTTCTCATGTGTATACACCCTGCCTGCTGCCTCTGTGACTTGTTTCACATACCTCTCTATTGACTGAGCATGACAGGGCCACTGTGGAACTTGCATAGGCTTGTCAAAGAACTTCTTTACTTCCGCTGTAGTCAGTTTACATGTCAAAGGAGGTTCAAATACCCCGTCAGACCAGTCTGTCAGCTCCAACACGGAAGAAGCACTGGGGTTGATGGAAGGTGTCTTCCTGGGACGTACAAAAAGATCTCCAAGTGTGTCATCATCTCCACCCCTCATGTCAACAATCTTTTGGACACCAGCTCTCATCTCCTCACTGTCATCTGAGCACAAGGGTGTCTGGATTATCATTTCGCTGAATGCATACCATGCTGAGCGTTTGATGGTTGGCAAAACAGCATCCACTACAGCCTTGTTTTGCAGCCTAACTAGCCGCAGCTGAAACAAGATGTGGCGTGGGCCTTCCACCCAAGAGTGTTTTACTTTGATGTTGAACCAACAGTGTTAGTACACACCAACAATGTATTCCACTATCAGTCTTAAGTTGTTGAGGGTTTTGCCTTTAAGGCCATGTTTTGAAACCCATATGCGACAAAGCCTGTTTGCTGTTGTCAACCACCTTGAATGGCTCACTGGACCAATTTCAAGAAGGGCCAGATCTGTGGGAAGTTCTCCTGTCCTTATGGCCTGTGTGATCCTATACCCGTATGCTTGATCAGTAGAGAGATCCTTTACGACATTGTCACTCAGTGAAGTAAGAGGCTCTCCAATTGAGAGTTTGGTGAATGAAGGATCAATTTCAAGTTCGGTTGCAGTGTCTAGCATCTTGCCAATGTTACCTGTCCACTTGTTGTTAGACAAGGTCTTCCCATCCAGTGCTGTGATCAAGTGTCGCAGGGGTATCTCGTTAGTGTGGAGGGCACAAACCAACCAGATCAGCTTACGGCAAAGCTTGACCACTACCCAATGCATGGAACCACCCTCCCAGCCAGTGTTAACATTTGTAGAATCACCTCCAATGGCCTGCAGGCTTTTATCAATGCCCTTCTTCTTCATGAAATCTACAAGATTATCAGCAATAACTTCAGCAGGTTTTTTTCTCGTTGAGCCTTTCTCAGGAGTGAAGTGGTAGAGATATCTTCCACCTGGCTCACTGCACACAGAATAATGCTCTTCTTTGATGATGCTGGGGAACTGACGATCTGAATTGTCTGCTTTCAGCATAACTTTAGTTGTATCTTGACGGCTGTCAAAGAAGATGCAGTCAATTTCACCCTTCTTACAAAGATCATCAAATTCCTGATCCAGGGATCTCATAACTTTTTCTTGGGCCCTCTTGACTTTATTGTGATCAACTACAAGTCTCTTGTCTTCTTCAGTGATCAAGCCAGCATCCATAAAGGCAGCAGTGGTGATGGCAGCTGTGGCACGCAGGCCAACACCATATCTGATGCTATGCATAGCAACATTAGGTATTTCTAATGTGTTGTACTCTGGCTTTTTATTGGAAGTTGAAGACGTGCTTGGTATTTCTAATGTCCCTTCATAACTTCCATCCTTTCCATCTTGAGCATCAGCTATTTGTTCTTCATTTTCATCATCAGAGAAAATTATTTCATTTGATGGCATTGAAACATCCTGCTTACTTGTCTGCTTATATTCAGCAAGCCTTCTTCTTTCGTCTTCTTGCCGCTTCTGCTTTTTGACTTGTCTGTTGTGCTCAGGTTGATCTGGCAAGCCAATCTGATGTGATCCAATAGAACCAGACTTGTCTCTCTGACCTTTAATGAAAGCAAGTTCCTTCACAGGGATCTTCATCTCCCTAGGGCATGTACAGTTAATGTGAGTTTCGTTTTTGCAACCAGCATCTGCAAGGCAGCCAAATTCAGAGCAGAGAACAATTTTACACTTGCAACTGAGGATATCAAAAAGCTTGTCAAGTTTTGCAATGAAAGCCTCTTTGACATGTAGCTTTCCTCTCCCAAGAGATATGTTTTTGGCCTGCTCCCAGCTCTCTTGGATCTTGTTTAAGATTGTGACTCGTGAATTTACAACGGGGGCTACAAAAGAACTGTTTGCTCGTTCCCACTTTTCAAGCACTTTAGGGTATATGTCCTTTGCAAGACTGGCTGCTGGGTAGTTTCTCACATCCTCACCACTTTGCTCTCTTAGCAGTAGCCCATATTTCAGAACGTCTCGCAGAGTTGGGAGTTCAGAGGGCAACAACTCTCTATCAGTTCCAATTAGGTTGCTCATATGTGTGAATGTCCCCAGTCTTGTCCTCCTTTTAGAAGCCATTGTAGGTCAATTCCCACTGGTTAGGATGGTAGCACTGACGGACAAGTAATCTTCAGCACACTGATGAATATGTTTCAACCTGTGAAATAAGCAAAAACAGCAGTGCATTATATATACAGCATATATAATTATTAATATAATAATTATTATATAATTCCACAAAAAAGTAAAAAAAGTCTATTTTTATGTAGCTTCTTACCAAGCAAAACTAAATTATATTAAATTAACCAAAATATCTTTAGAATTCCTAAGTCATGCTGCAACTTTTTAGCACCCCTCATATTTGGAATTTGAAAGTTGAAAAATTCGACACACCCTAACGGTATACGCGGTCAGGTAGCTAACTGGTTAGAGGAATGGCTTCGTGCTAGGAGACAGAGGGTCGTTGTTAATGGTAGTGAATCGGGGTGGTTGGATGTAGGTAGCGGTGTCCCACAGGGTTCAGTGTTAGGCCCATTGCTATTCGTAATTTACATTAACGACATAGATGTAGGATTGACTAGTAACGTGTCAAAATTCGCGGACGATACTAAAATAGGCGGTAAGGTTGTTAACGAGGACGATAGAAATAGGCTCCAAGACGATGTAAATAGGATTATGGAGTGGACGGATAAGTGGCAGATGCAATTTAATGTAGACAAATGTAAAGTTTTGCATGTAGGTTCTCGTAACAATAATTACACGTACACGAAGGATGATAGAGAGTTAGCGAGTGTTGACGAGGAAGTAGATTTAGGCGTACACGTATCTAAGGATTTAAAAGTTAGGAACCAGTGCCTGGAGTCTTGCGCAAAAGCTAATAGGATGTTAGGCTTCATAGCGCGTAACTTCGAATTTAAATCGAAGGATATTATATTACCCCTTTACAAGTCCCTAGTCAGGCCTCATTTAGAATATGCCGTTCAGTTTTGGTGCCCGTATTTGCGCGAGGATATTGATAGGTTAGAAAGGGTTCAGCGTCGTGCCACGAAACTAATTCCGTCATTGCGCAACAAGCCTTATGAAGATAGGATTCACTCAAAACTAGGAGATTAAGGGGGGAGCTTATTGAAGTTTTCAAAATCGTTAATAACATCGATAACGTAAATTTTGACAAATTGTTCACTTTCGATAATAATAATACTCGTAATAACGGATTTAAGTTGCGTGGCAGACGTTTAATCACTAATATCGCTAAAAACTTCTTGACGTTTAAAGTATATAACTGATAAATGGAATAATCTTCCCGCGTCAGTCGTGAACTCTACCAGCGTTAATATGTTTAAGAACCGTTTAGATAGGCATTTTAAAAATATTAACGTTGTTTAATATAATAATAAAACAATCCCCCTCCCTCTCAGCCTCGTCCTTTTCCCTCTCAGCCTCACCCTTTTCCCTCTCCCTCATAATAAAACAATTAGCAACAGGAGCTCTAGGGGTGGTGATCGAAGATGAGTCTGTTGGCAATAATGCCAGCTTGTGACATGCCAGTGTGTGATGCCAGCAAAAAAAGAAAAAAATATTAGACTAACACCATCGTAGATGTAGCTCGTAACGTAAACTAACCCACTTTTTGTTTTACTTTACCTACTTTTTTTTTCCCTTCTTATCCTCTCCTTACTCGCATGTCTGTAGTTTGCATGGTATGATAGTGAGTTAAGACTGTTTGCATGGTTTGTAAACGTCCTTATTTTACTTATTTTCATCTTTCACCCCTTTCCTATTCTCTCCGGCTATTTTTCTGACTTGTCGGCAGTGGCCGACTGATGATGATGGTGAGCCTTTCTTCCTCTTTTTCTGAATGAATGTTAACCCATGAATGATAGGTGTTGCTACTTAATTAACCCCTTATTCTCTTCTCTTAACCCTCTACTCTTTCCTTTCTCTCGGGCTAACCTTAGAGTGGATCTTAGGGTCTTTGTTAGCCTTAGCTTCTGTAGATCTGTAGATCTGACAAGAAGCTTTGATACCCAAAAGAAAGAAAAACTTCGCCTAGAATGCATCCTCAAAAAAAAGTTATAAGCTCTAAATTCAGAAGGTTTTATTTTGAGTGTAGATTTAAGGGCGTGAAAGTCATTTTTATCAATATTTCCTATTTTATAGAAGCATCTTCAGTCATTTTCACAATTGAAAGAAAAATAAATAACTGAATTATTGACACTGTGTTTGGCACTGCTTACTTAATGACACGTATTTGAAATGATAAAATAAATACCGTTTACATTTAGATAACTTTTAAAAGTAAGTGAATTAAATTCTTTCACAGAATTGCTGACTGCTTTCCTTGGTTGAGACTTTAAGTGTTTTTCAAATAGCTTTATAATACGTACCGAAAACTTAGCAAAAGTTTACTAGAATTGCAACAATGGAGCAAAGCTGAGTACGTAAAACTTCAGGAAATACATTTAAAAAGTTCACTCCCGATAACTGAATCAACATTGCTAAACTTTCTTAAAAGTTAATTAAATTCAATCCAAAATTTAATCTCATATTTAATAATTAAATCTAATTTCATAATTAATTTATTTATCTTCTTATCTGTGTGTCTATCTAAACAGAATGAAAGGAAAATAAGTAGACAGATATATATATATATATATATATATACAATAATACCTTGAACATCGTTGTTTTGAACATCGTCGTTTTGCGCTTTCGTCGTTGCTATGCTTGCGACTAAGATTTGCAACATCGTCTTGGTTTTGCTATTTCGTCGTCTTACGCCTGGCAGCATCACCATTCCCCACCCTTCCCCCTTTTCATGTTTAATAAAAGGTTTAAATTGAACAGTAGACAAATGTTTTGCCTAAAAATAATTTCCAATTTCATTTTTTCGTTCGTATTATAAATTTTCATATTTAAATAAAAGGTTTGAATTGAACAGTTTCTTATTGATGTTTTTCCTGTGATTGAGCTGTTAAAACGAGTGTGTTTGTACTGTATTTGTAATGCAAAAATCCTGATTTTGACAAAAAAAAATCTGAGAACGGAACCTCTTATTTCCCATAGGCTACATTCCTTGAACATCGTTGTTTTGAATATTGTTGCCTTTTCCAGGAACGCATTAGCGACGATGTTCGAAGTATATATATATATATATATATATATATATAACGTAAAGAACGACGCTTGTATAGAAGAACGTTCCGCACAAGATGAGGAGAAAGAACGAACAAATGAAAAACGAGGTAACCACCATTTGTTCGTTCTTTCTCCTCATCTTGTGCGGAACGTTCTTCTATACAAGCGTCGTTCTTTACGTTAATTATACTGTGTGTTGTTTGCAGTTAAAATGTGTATATATATATATATATATATAAAATTTAATAAATAGGCAGTTAGATGGGCCATTAATCCAAAGGTTTTGCATCCGAGTCTCGGATTTCAGTGGTCGCGGCTCTTCTCAGTCTTATTCGGTCGGGTTGTAATTCGAACCATACATAAGCCTTTAATAATTTAATCAGAAACTGGCATAGCGCTCAGGACAGACTAATGTGGCCTATTGAGCTAACTCCTGGATCATTATTCCATCACTATCTGGAATCAAACTCCGGACCACTTTGTTTAAATGAAAAGGGTATTCCCCACTGAACTTCGGGCGCTGGGACGCAAAGCTGTAGGTCCCATTTGCTACGGAGGAAGTTAAATCCAAGCATTATTATTATTATTATGGCTCTACATATAACATTTAGTTAGGAAGGGTAAATATAGTGTGGCGGAAAATTTACATATATTATAATGTGTATAAAGTACCGTGAATACATGAAAACAAATTACGAAGTGTAAATAAATTGCCAAAAAAAAAAGTGAAATAATTAAAACATACCACGATTACGGAGTACGTCAACTTAACCAGAGTGACAATAAATGGATCCTTTTAATAACGTAAACAAGTAATGAGAAAGAAAACGGATCATACACAGAAACTTCGATATGCTCAAGTTTCCAAGAAAGGAACTGGCCATTTTCTGACCTTTTACCGACTCAAAAAGAACGGAAAAAGAAAAAAGTCTAAAAATACAAAGAAGCGAAAGATAAATGTGTGAGGAATTATAAAAACAAAATTAAGGCAAGTGAAAACATTTTATGTCTAAACGAGTGTGCACTTTCATACGTCTGCGGCTGCGGAAATAAACAGACAAAAATACTGGCCTGAAATACAGGGTAACCCCAAAAGGTGTTCAAGAAATAATTATGTAACAAGTTATTTCTGGGAACACATTTTTTCGATCACCCTGTACATTCTATGCATTGCATTAAAACCTTATGAGTCCAACGATCTTGGAAGAAAAGTAACCATCAAAGTAACAATAGACTAATAATGTTTGGAATTAAGTTTCTCCGTAACGGCGAGGAGACTTACAGCTTTCACTGGAATCCAAACCAGGAGTCGCTACATCATCTGAACGGAGAAGACTGTCACCCACTCAACTATTGAACAGAAACAACGTTGCTTAACCTCGCTGATGTAAAGGGAAATAGTGTTTAACTAATAATAAACTAATAGGTCCATATAGATTGTGTCAAATGATTGGAGAAAGATAAAAATATAGCATAAACCGATCCTGATAGTGTGAAAAGAAGATGAAATAAATAATGATTTGGGTGAAGAAAGACTGTATCAAATATTTTTTTTCATGCAAGAAGGAGGGGCCAAGAGCGAATGCCCGCAAAAGCGCCTACTCCCCCATAAAAAAAGAACAGAGCCAAAATCAAAGTCCGGGGTGTTCGAGATGCCGAGACACTCTGCGTTTGAAAGATGGGGAGGGGATCATAAACAGGAAGAAAGATGGCTTGAGGAAGATTCTTCCAGAGTTGACCGGTTGAGTAGATGAAAGATTGAAAATACCCATTAACCCTTGCATTAGAGAGTTGGACAGAAAAGGAGTAAGAAAGTGTCGAAAGTCTGGTGCTGCGTGCTCTCCTTAAAGGAGGAGGAATGCATTTAGAAAATTCAGAAGAGCAATGTCCGTTATAATAGCGACAGCAAAGAGAGAGTGAGGCAACATTGCGGCGAAGAGAGAGGGGTTGAAGAGAGTGAGTAAGAGGCGGGGAATTGATGAGACGAAAAGCCATTGATTGCACGCAGTCAAGTATGGCTGTGTGGGTTGAGCCATCCCACACACGAGAAACATACTCCATACAGAAGCGAATAAGACCCCTGTACAGAGACAGCAACTGAGTGGGGGTGGAGAAACCTCGGAGGCGGTACAACACACCTAACCTCTTACAAGTTGTTTTGGAAAGAGAGTATATGGGATCTTTCCAGGAAAGATCACGAGAAAAAGAAACGCCAAGAATATTAAGAAAAGAGGAAGGATTGAATTGTGTGTTGTTGAAGGCAAGGGGATAATCGTGTGGAAGATTGTGACGAGTAGACAGATGGAGGAACTGAGATTTTGAGGCATTGAAAGTCACAAAGTTTTCTCTGTCCCAATCAGAGATAGCAGAAAGATCAGAGGTCAGGTGCTCCATAGCCGTCCCACGTGAAAAATGGAGTGACTGCTGTTAGGGACGCCTTCTAAAGCGGGTGGAGAAGTGAATAGTGGAATCATCGGCATAGGAGTGGATGGGACAGGAAGTGCGACTTAAAACATCATTGATAAGTAAAAGAGAAAGAGTGGGTGACAGAACAGAACCCTGAGGAACACCACTGTTGATAGCTTTAGGAGAAGAGCACTGGCCATCTACAACCGCAGCTTTAGATCGGCAGAAAGGAAATTAGAGATGAAGGCATAGATAAAATGACAGAAACCAAAGCAAAGCAGTTTCGAAATTGAAGATTTATGACAGACTCTCTCAAAAGCCTTTCATATGTCAAGCGCAATAGAAAAGGTTCCACCGAAATCCCGAAAGGAGGGTGACCAAGAGTCAGAGAGATATGCAAGAAATCACCAGTTGAGTGTCTCTTACGCAATCCATACTGACGATCTGAAAGAAGATTGTGAGACGAGAGGTGTTTAAGAATATTCCTATTAAGGATAGATTCAAAAGCTTTGGAAAGGCAAGAAATCAAAGCAATTGGACGATAGTTGGAGGGTTGAGAGTGGTTACCCTTTTTTGGGACATGCTGAATGAAAGCAAACTTCCAGCAAGAAGGAAAAGTACCAGATGAGAGACAAAGACGAAAGAGTTTGCCTTGGCAGGGTGTCAGCACAGAAGCACAGTTCTTAAGAACAACAGGAGGAACACCATCAGGACTGTACACCTTCCCAGAGTTGAGCACAGATAGGGCAGAAAAAACATCTTTGGAAGAAATTCTAATTTCAGACATAATAAGGTGAGAGGGGAAAGGAGATGGAGGAACAGCACCAGAATCGTCCAGAGTCGAGTTGTAAACGAAAGTTTGAACGAAGAGTTCATCTTTATCAGGAAAAGAGATGGCAACTGAGCCGTCAGAATGGAAAAGAGGAGGGAAAGAAGAGGAAGTAAAATTATTGAAGAGGTTCTTAACTAGATGCCAGAAAGAGGGAGAAGAATTAGAAGTGGATAGGTTTTCACATTTTTGTCGGATGAAAGAATTTTTTGGCGAGTCGAAGAACAAATTTTGTTCGATTTCGGGCAGAAATATTAGCCGAGTGAGAGTCAGGAGTTGGATTGCGACGGTACCCTCTGAAAGACTCCTCTCTGTTGCGATCATTAGAACAAGTAAAGTTAAACCAAGGATTTTTTTGCAACAGCAGAAGGAATAGAATATGAAATGTATGTCTCCATGCCCGAGAGAATCACTTTCGTGATGCGCTGAACACGCTCGGAAAGGCCCTGGCCACGGAAGTAGAAATAATTCCATGCGAAATCACAGAAGTACTACTTAAGGGCCTCCCAATCAGCGGCGCCAAAGTGCCAAAGACATCTCTCCTTGGTAGGATTCAAAAGCCCAATTGGAGCAATAGGACAGGAAACAGGAAATTGTGGTTGGAGGAACCCAACGGAGAAAATATTTTGACAGAGTAAGAGGAAGGATGAGAGGTAAGAAATAAATCCAGAATTTTGGGCCGATCTCCAAGGCGCTCGGGGATACGAGTAGGGTACTGTACAATATGCTCTAGGTCATATAGGCTAGAAAAGTTGTAAGCTAGTTCATCAGGGATGGTATGAAATGAGAGGAAAGCCAAAGGTGGTGGTGAACATTGAAATCTCCTAAAATGGAGATTTCAGCAAAGGAAGAGCGGGAAAGAATGTATTCCACTTTGGAAGTGAGGTAGTCAAAGCATTTTGGATAGTCAGTAGAATTAAGGGAAAGGTAAACAGAGCAGATGTATTTAGTTTGAGATTGGCATGGAAGCCGTAGCCAGAGGACAAAGAATTCGGAAGATTCGAGTTCGGGAATACGAGAACAAGTAAGGTCATTGCTTGCACAAACGCAACATCCACCTTTGGAGTGCAAATGAGTATAGATAAAGTAAGAGGGTACAGAAAGGGAGTTGCTGTCAGTCGTTCCAGACACCTGAGTTTGAGCGAGGAAAAGAAGATGAGGTTTAGAGGAGAGGTGATGCTCAACAGATTGAAAATTTTAGAAAAGACCACAAATGTTGCAGAAATTTAAGAAAAGTGAATCAGACAGAGGTCCAGAACATCTCGAATGGGCGATAGCAGATCCAGACCCGCTGCCAGTGTCTGCGTTCTCAGTATCGGCAGCTGGGAGCCAGAAGTAGGGATATGGGTTGATTGCCTGATACCTTGATCCGTTGGAAATTTCCAGCAGATTACAGTGGAGAGTTAACGACAAAAGCTCTACGTTCTTTCGTTAGAGAGTTATGTATATGTAGGTCTTTAAAGGACCTCTTTATGTTTATTTGACTTCGGTATTTGCGCTGCCTAATGGTAAAGAAAGGAATTGCCTTACCTTATTATTTCGCTGGGCCTCGCTTCTGTTTCGATGTAGGGCGCGACGATGTTTTTCGATGTAGGGCCGCGGTACAATGGAGTTACACAACGAGTTGCTTTGATGTAATTAATATAGGCAGTCACTACACTTAAATACCTAAAGGAATAGGCTTATCCTTTTTATAGTTATTAGGTTTTATATGAAGAGGATTTCACTCAGAACTTATAGGAAGATAAAGTAGATCTTCCTTGCTTAAAGCATCGCTGTAACATAAGCAAGCTCCGAGCGAGCCGCTATAATATAATCGTTGTCTTCGTATTTTATTATTTGCTGAATTTGTAAAGTTCGTTGACTCTTCTCTCGAAGTAATTTTCACGAGTCAGCAATGGAGAATTTTGAATACGAAATAATAAATTTGGTTTTCTTGTTGTCACGCAGTCCCGATGCCTACATATGGGGTTCTATGTGTGGTAATTAATTTAATTCCCAATAGGCTATGTCGCCAATCCCGAGGCAATTTTGTAGATATTTAATTAAATTAATTAATAATTTATATTTAATTAAGAAGTAAAGGTACCACATACGATACCATGTTGTAAGCATATAATTTTTCCATATACTTGGGGGAGGGCCGGAGAAAAATTTGTATGTTATAGATTAAATTTTTGGACAAACAGTGTGTTTTAAACCATGTGAAATGGGTTAAAAAAATGAAGTAGGAATTTAAAAAGAGAAAGGTTACTCAAGACCTATTTAAATATAAAAGTTCAAGAGGCTAGCTTCTCAAGTTTAGTTAAAGTTATGTCAATCAATTTGACTCCCCTTAGGTATAGGAAATTAATGGAATTAAAGTAAAGTTATTAAGCATGTTAACTTTGCTCATTATATGTGTAAGTTTTATAAGTCACCAGTTTTTAAATGCTGGTTTACTAATGTTGTTTGGGAGTTTTGTCACGTTTTGTTTTGTTAACGATTTATGTTTTAAAGTGAAGTACTTCTACGTTGGTGAGTTAATTGAAATTTACTGTACTTCCATGTTGTGTTGTTTGGTTAAAAGAGTTTGTACTGTATTCAAACCTCCTACCCAGGGCCGGATTAAGACCTTTAGAGGCCCTAAGCACTTAAAAGATTTTGGTGCCCCATATATATGTAATTCAAAATATAAACAAAAATAAACCATAAAATAAAATTTTATTTTTTGAAATGAAACAAAACTTACAGTAAGATGGAAAATAATGTTTATTTTTGTATACTTCCACTTCATTTATATTTGAAAAGTTTTCTCCTACTTTTTTTAATTGCAAAGTCTTTGATCAGATCCTCAAAACTAATCTTACGTAACACATCTGCTTCTATACTTAGTAGAGATAAGGCATCCAGCCTGCCTTGTTGCATAGTTGTTCTGTTGGTATTTCTAATATACTTCAACTGAGAAAATGAACGCTCAGCTGAGCAATTTGTGACCATTAATGTTAAAAATATACGAAAGGCAATTTCTACATTTGGGAAGGTACACTCAATATTGTCTTCTACAATTATTTTATAAAGTTCAGCATGACTGAATCTTGTTTTTACATTTTTTTTTGCACTGAAAATTTCTGTGGTGCCCCCCTTCCCTTGATGCCCTAAGCACGGGCTTATTTTGCTTAATGGTTAATCCGGCCCTGCTCCTACCACTTCAGACTAGTCAATACCCGTAGTTTTAGTAGAGTAAATGTTACTTCTCCACAGGTAGATCTGGAGGGCTTGGGGCTTTGAATCCTGTACTGTTTTTGTGTTTGGTCTCTGGCCAAGGGAGGCCATAAGACCGTTGTTGTTTGGCCCATGACCAAGGGAGGCCATAAGACCGTTGTTGTTTGGCCCATGGCCAAAGGAGGCCATAAAACCCTTCTTGTTTGGCTCATGGCCAACGGAGGCCATAAAACCCTTCTTGTTTGGCCCATGGCCAAAGGAGGCCATAAGACCCTTCTTGTTTGGCCCATGGCCAACGGAGGCCATAAGACCCTTTTGTTTGGCCCATGGCCAGGGAGGCTATAAGACCCTTTTGTTTGGCCCATGGCCAAGGGAGGCCATAAGACCGTTGTTGTTTGACTCATGGCCAAGGTAGGCCATAAGACCGTTGTTATTTGGCCCATGGCCAAGGGAGGCCACAAGACCCTTGTAATAGTTTGTCCTATGGCCAAGATAGGCCATAAGGGCCTTATTGAATAGTTTGGGCTACGGCCAAAGTAGTTCAGCAGCCCCTTGTTGAATAGGTTGGGCTGTGGCCAAGGAGGCCATCAGCCCCTTGTTGAATAATTTGGGCTATGGCCAAGGTAGGCCATAAGCCCTTGAAATAGTAGTTTGGGCTATGGCCAAGGTAGGCCATAAGCCCTTGAAATAGTAGTTTGGGCCATGGCCAAAGTAGGCCATAAGACCCTTTAGACTAGTTTGGGCTATGACCAAAGTAGGCCATAAAACCCTTTAGAGTAGTTTGGGTTAAGGCCAAAGTAGGCCATAAAACCCTTTAGAGTAGAGTAGTTTGTATGTGCCCACTGTCTAACCATGTAATTTTTGGCACAAAATTATGTGCACAGAATCAGAACGCAGCAATAAAAGCCTTTACTCTCCGATCCTTGGTTATGTTCAGACAGGTTGTTGTTGTGTTTGTGACACATGTAAAGAGTACAGTGTGTGTGTGTGTGTGTGTGTGTGTGTGTATTTTTTGCATTCCTCTGAATCCAGTTGGTCCTCAAAACTTGGATTCACCACTCCGCTGAAGTCAATACCCATAGTTATGATTGAGTAAATGTTATGTGTCCTTCAAGTAGGTTTGGAAGGTTTGGGGTTTTGAAGGAATTCAATCTGTTTGCAAGGAATGTATGCGTCTGTTGGTGAAATCTGTTGAGTGATTCTTCTTTAAAAGAAGAATTGGATGCTTGGAGTTGTATGTATATATTTATATATTGTATGTATATGTGTAAATGTATATTTTGTTGTAGGGTTTTATTTTTGAGTTTTGTGTTAGGTTAACCAATTTGGTTGATCTAAGATCCTCAAATGTTGCATTTGAGACCCTTATATCAAGCCTTGTCTGTTTTATACCTATATGTGAAATAGGACTTAGAATACGTTGCGCCTATATGTCAAATAGGATTTGGAATAGGTTGCGCCTATATGTCAAATAGGAGTTAGAGTAGGTTGCGCCTATGTGTCAAATAGGACTTAGAATGTGTTACGCCTATATGTCAAATAGGACTTAGAATGTGTGTGTTAGGTGGGTGTAGGTTTGAGTTCGTGCAATTGCTTTAGGTCTGGTGTGATGTTATAGTTCTGAGTTTAATTTTTTGATGTTAAAGTTGGGAGTTTAATTTTGTGATGTTAACGAGTCTCATGAGTAAGTTAAATTGCTGAAATAAATTTTATAACCTACACCACAGGTTGAATTAAAAATTTAGTGTTTTTAGTTAGGATAGGCCTTGAGTGTAAAGAGTAGGGCCTACTTTGTGAGCAATGTTCCCTCTAATTTTTTTTAGTCCGTGTGCAAACTTTTCTGAGCGCTATTATCTTCAAAATTAAATATACTGTATATAAATATTAAATACTTAATAAATATTATTTCCATTAGTGATAGCTTGATCATCACGGTACTATTAAATGGATATTAAAAAACTGTTTACAATATTATATATTCTTAAAAAAGAAAACATTTTATCCATTCTAAAAATATGAATAAAATAAAAAATAGTAAAATAAAATTCAACAAAATAAAGAAAAAATAAAAATAACATTAATTGAAAATGACCATTTTAGTTATCATTTCTCAAAACAATTTTTAGCATTTAGTAATTTAAAATAGACTATCAAGATTAATACATGATTTTATCCATTCACAAAATAGGAATAAAATAAAAAATAATAAAATTCAATAAAATAAAAGGTGCTCTTCCAATATGTGCTCTACCGCGAAACTGTGATCTACCATATTCCAATACGTGCTCTACCGCGAAACTGTGATCTACCATATTCCAATACGTGCTCTACCGTGAAACTAGCCTTATAAGGCTAACTAACGAAAATATCATGACTTAACCTAACCAATCGTTAGGTCAACTATACGCCCTTGACGATTGGTTAGGTTAAGTCGTGATATTTTCGTTAGATAGCCTTATAAGGCTAACTAACGTACCTGCTGCTAATCCGAATAATCTAAGGTAGATCACGTATTGGAATGTAAATTTTAAGGTAGAGCACATATTGGAAGAGCACCAAATAAAATATAATCAAAATAACATTAAACGAAAGTGCCTTTCATTTAAGTATGATTATGATTTCTCCCTACGATCTTTAGCATTTGCCCATTCCAAATAAACGCTATAAAGATTAATACATCCGTCATCATTCAGGTAACTTTTAATCGCATGAGCATGTCCAAATGATTTTCGGATCATATGTAGAATTCGGACCCCAGGTAACCCTAATGGAGAATACAGACCCCAACTTTCCCCTAATGTAGAATCCAGACCCCAACTTTCCCCTAATGTAGAATCCAGACCCCAACTTTCCCCTAATGTAGAATCCAGACCCCAACTTTCCCCTAATGTAGAATCCAGACCCCAACTTTCCCCTAATGTAGAATCCAGACCCCAACTTTCCCCTAATGTAGAATCCAGACCCCAACTTTCACCTAATGTAGAATCCAGACCCCAACTTTCCCCTAATGTAGAATCCAGACCCCACTTTCCCCTAATGTAGAATCCAGACCCCAACTTTCCCCTAATGTAGAATCCAGACCCCAACTTTCCCCTAATGTAGAATCCAGACCCCAACTTTCCCCTAATGTAGAATCCAGACCCCAACTTTCCCCTAATGTAGAATCCAGACCCCAACTTTCCCCTAATGTATAGATTATAGAAGCCAGACCCCAAACGAATCGTATAAGGACATCAATAAACAATTTAAAGGTTCATAGAAATTTTATTATTATTATCACAAATAAAAACCATTAAAATCACACAATTGTAAAATCTTATATCAAATGTAGAATTTGGACCCCAGCCTTCTTTAGTTAGCTTTATAAGGCTAACTAACGAAAATATCACAACCTAACCTAACCAATCGTTAGGTTAACTCTACGCCCTTGACGATTGGTTAGGTTAGGTCATGATATTTTCGTTAGTTAGCCTTATAAAGCTAACTAAAGAAGGCTGGGGTCCGAATTCTACATTTGATCCAATCTTATTAAGTGAAAGTTTAATTAAAAGGATATTGTGCATCTTGGAAAATTGATCTATCCATGGATTTACCAATAACTTTTCACAAATAATAAGTGGGATCAAGCTTGTTGTCACTACAATGGTTCGGCTAAAACTGACTCGAATAGTTAAAGCGTAGCTTAAACATGGCCTCGGATGTTAAGGCAAATGTAGAAACTCAAATAGTTAAAGAGTAGCTTAAACAAGCCAAATGGAGAATACAGACCCCAACCTTCCGCTAATGTAGAATTCGGACCCCAACCTTGGTAGGGGTCCGAATTCTACATATGATCCTGATTTTCTTTCAAGCCGTTTCTTAATTTGTTCTTTATAGAATTCATTAAACTGAAATTTTTTAAATTACTTAATTTATTGTCGTGACTCATGATACGCTTGAGCCTGTGCGCATTTTATTTTGCTGTGTGCGCGGGTTTCACAACGCGTGTGCGTGCGCACACGCGCACACCTTAGAGGGAACATTGTTTGTGAGGTAGGCTTCTTGATATTTAAATTTCAAATTGTAGTGTTTAAAGTAGGCCTTTAGTGTACGAGTATATTAGGCCTATTAGTTAAGGTAAAGTAAAGTGGGTCTACTAAATAGGCTTAGGTTGTGGGCCTACTAAATAGGCTTAGGTTGAAATTGGCCTATTTTTATAGGACCTAAAATGAGTTAAGCCTGTTAAATGAATAAGGCTTTGTTTTGAGTTTAAAGAGTAGGACCTATTAAATAGGCTTAAGCTGGTGCGAAACTAAATAGGCTAAGTTGAAATTGGCCTATTTTTGTAGGACCTAAAATGAATTAAGCATGTTAAATGAACAAGGCTTTGTTTACGGTTAGTGTAAAGGTAAAGTTTGTGGTAGTGTAAATTTTAGAGGGGTCAGTTCCTTCCCCATGGACGGGCCACCATTTGAAAAAACTATAGGGGCTTATGGTTGAAATTGGCTTCAACCTTCGCCGATCGGGAATTATCATGTAGTTATTATATAGAGAGTTATTGACAAAACCCTATGTTTTTTCATTAGAGTTATGTATATGTAGGTCTTTAAAGGACCTCTTTATGTTTATTTGACTTCGGTATTTGCGCTGCCCAATTGTAAAGAAAGAAATTGCCTTACCTTATTATTTCGTTGGGCCTCGCTTCTGTTTCGATGTAGGGCGCAACGATGTTTTTCGATGTAGGGCCGCGGTACGATGGAGTTACACAACAAGTTGCTTTGATGTAATTAATATAGGCAGTCACTACACTTAAATACCTGAAGGAATAGGCCTATCCTTTTTATAGTTATTAGGTTTTATATTAAGAGGATTTCACTCAGAACTTATAGGAAGATAAAGTAGATCTTCCTTGCTTAAAGCATCGCTGTAACATAAGCAAGCTCCGAGCGAGCCGCTATAATATAATCGTTCTCTTCGTATTTTACTATTTGCTGAATTTGTAAAGTTCGTTGACTCTTCTCTCGAAGTAATTTTCACGAGTCAGCAATGGAGAATTTTGAATACGAAATAATAAATTTGGTTTTCTTGTTGTCACGCAAGCCCGATGCCTACATATGGTGGTTCTATGTATGGTAATTAATTTCATTCCCAATAGGCTATATCGCCAATCCCCAGGCAATTTTGTAGATATTTAATTAAATTAATTAATAATTTATATTTAATTAAGAAGTAAAGGTACCACATACGATACCATATTGTAAGCATATAGTTTTTCCATATCCCAGGCCACTCCGAGGCTCTTGAAATTGATGCCATTTTTATTTTTTTTTTAATTTTGAAAAGATTATGTTGTGTGTAAGATACACATATATGAAGTGAGTAATAGGGATAGAAGTGTGTATTTGAGAGTATACTGGACTGCTCACAGGGTAGATGAGACACGGAAAAAGGTCAGCTAAAGAGGAAAGTGACAGGAGAAACGGGAGTTCCAGCACTCCCTATCTTTTGTCTAACATCCCCCCCGGAGTATTTCCCTGGTCAATTGGTGTCTACAATCTCCTCCTATAAATAACGTATTGTAAAGACGAAGAGAACACTGATAATAACACGTATGAAGTATAGAAAAATGAGAAAAACAATGTTAGATGTTAATCTACAGGGTGTTCCATTTAAATGGAACCATAGCGAGTAATTAATAATGCCTTTTTTTTCCAGATTTGTGAGGGTAAATGTAATAAAGGTAATAATAAAGTAATAAAGGTATGGTAAAGTAATAAATGTAATAAAGGTAAATAAAGGTAAATAAAGGTAATAAAAGTACCAATATCCTTTCCAATCTTTATTACTCCCTATGGTTCCATTTAAATGGGTGTAATAAAAATTGGAAAGGATATTAGTACCTTCATTGGTACTTTTGCATTATCCTCCCAACACTAATTTTTTTACAAATTCTGAAATAAAAAAAGGAAAATGATATAAGTGTTGGGAGCAAAATATTCTGAAATTACATCATTAGTTATATGAATAAATATTCTTAACCTAACCTAACCTAACCTAACCTAACTTGAAGCCGGCTAACTACGGCTAACGCCTGCGGCGGGCTGTTTTTAACCTAACCTAATCCCAACACTAATTTTTTTTATAATGGAAGGAAAATAAAGTACCATAACCAAAACCAAACCAACATTATATAAAAAAATTAGTGTTGGGAGGATAATGCAAAATAATCCTTTTATTACCTTTATTACGTTATTATTACCTTTAAAACTTTTACCCTCACAAATTTGGAAAAAGAAGACATTATTAATTACTCCTATGGTTCCATTTAAATGGAATACCCTGTAGATGAACAAATACAAGAATAATAGTATCAATAATGCAAAGACGAAGGTCAGTGTAGTTAATATTACGGATGATAAGTCAATATTCTATTTAAAAAATTAGAAAACAGAAATGTTCCATCATACCATCATATGTTTTAAATTTGTTGAAATTTTGGTTCACACACCAAACTTTTACTGTTAGAGATGGGACAATGTATTGTCCGAATGTTTTGAGTCCTCATGCGGAGTTAGACAAAGTTCCTTCCTCTTCTGCTGTTTAATATATATATTGATGGATTAATGGCTTCGCTTAATGAGAAAGAGTGGGATGCTATATAGATGACATGAAGATGAATAACTTGGTCTATGCCGATGATATGGTGTTAATAAGCCCTTCGGTGAAAAGTGAAAAACCACGTAGAAATACCACTTTGCTATTTGCAAAGAGGAATACTTCTGGGTGTTTGATTACTCATGGTTATACTTATGTGAAATCATGAATAATTAAGTGTTTAGGAATATCAACAGGGTCTAATATAAGCTTCTTGATCTTATAAGCAATTTTATAAACAAAATTAAAATTCGTTTAAAAAAGTAAGTTTATAACCATGCGTAAGCAAAGTTTTGTAGAGAAGGGGCTAGCGTCTTGTGGTTGCTTGTGTTATGTCGTAATTAAGTAAATGATTAGGCTGACCATACGTACCATTTTGAACGGAACAGTACCGTTTGTTTTATATTTCCTGGCCGTCCCGTCGTTTTAATAAAAATGTCAATTTTGTCCCGGTTTATGTACTTACTTTTTCATGAATACAGAATATTACATAACCCCGTCCCTTTTTTGCCATCCCAATGTCCCGTTTTTGTCTCAAGGAAATATGGTCAGCCTATAAATGATGATACAAAATTTAATTTTTAGAAATATTATCTGTAACTATATATGATGAAAATATAGTTTTGTTCCCCCAAACTTAAACGAATGATATGCTTAGAACTTTAGTATCTTAAAGGTTTTGAGTATTGTTCGTACAATTCTAAATATATATATTGTTAAATTTACGCTCATCAGGTTTAATGCGCATTACAACCACTCGCTCACCTTCAACTTTGAAAAGTGGGCAAGGTTTATAATCTGTTATGAGGCGATCCCAAGACCATAATAGGCTGAAGGTAGCACACGACCAGCTCTTAAATAAGGGGCCTATTCGAACCTACACACATTTCGTCGAGAGGACATCTCACCGGCTCTCTAGTAATTTAACCTAACCTCTGCTATTCTAACATAATAATCTGATAACCTAACCCAATCTATGCTAACCTAATTGACGCTAATCTCCCAAAATTTTGACAAGCAATGCTTCCCTATTCAAAGAAAGAAGAAAATGCTGTATTATACTTTAAAGTTTAAACAGTTCAATATGTGTTAATAATTTGTACAAAATCATTTTATTATACTATTTATAGCATTTGATTGGTAATCAGGTGGATACATAGTATATACATTGGTTGCCGTTCGTGCAAAAACCTTTAAGAAAGCCAACGCAAAAAATCTCGAGTTGGACAACAATTGACGAAATGCATCCTTTTTCCCAATGACTTTCGCTTATTTTTTACTGTTACAAATTGTTTCTTTCCATTCTAAAAACTCATTTAATGTTTAATAATGTAGTATTTATTGAATACAACAAGTTTCATATATAGTTTTTCTACTAAAAAATTCCATGGCCATGTTAAGCGAAAAGAATATATATTTATCGTTATTTTATCCTTCCCTATGTCAAAAAGGAAGCAATTTAGAAATCGCTGTCCAGATCTTATAGTTAATTTTCTTGAAATATCTGGCAACTTTACGTGCTGTCTGCTGTCATTCTCTCATTTAAAGCGAATACGTAACTACGCTAGAAATGCGCAAGAGTAAGAAAGGCTTGCAAGTTTAGCTTTAATCTCAATTGAGAAAAAGCTTCTTAAGGATATGAAAACCGATGCCTTTTACGAAGAAATAATAGATATATTTAATAAAAAAGAAAGAAGAATAGAATTAACCTATAAGTAAAGTAAGTAGATGATTATATGTGTTTTGTTTTTATTATATACGAGTATTTTAAAGTTTTATTTTTATTTTATATAATCTTTGTTGTTTTTGCTTGAATTGCTTCCCCTTGACGAAAAATCACCGCACGCCACTGATATATATATATATATATATATATATATATATATATATATATATATATATATACAGTATATATACATATATATACAGGGTGTCCGAGAATTATCTGTACAATTTTTGGCTGTTATTAAAAGTCAACCATGAAGTGTAGAAATTCCAGTGTTGTCCCATTTTACAGAGAATCTCTAAGTTTTTTCTGGTACCAAGTTTTGACAAGTTTTTTAGAAATTCCAGTGTGTCCGAACATTATCTGTACAATTTCATCTTTTAATAAAATTCTTGATAACACACGTAAAATTCTTAAACAAGATTATTTAGAATCTGTATTTTCAAAAGTTTCTTTTATTAAAGTAACGTTGTTACAAACATTCGATATGTGCACCATTAGTGATTCGCAAAACATCCAATCGATACTCCAAATGTTGCCATGTACGCTGCAGCATATCCACATCAATTCGCTCAATAGCAGCTGTGATTCTTGCTTTTAAATCATCAATGTCTGTCACCCGCGTACATTTCTAAAAAACTTGCACGTGGTATCAGAAAAAACTTAATGAGATTCTCTGTAAAATGGGACAACACTGGAATTTCTACACTTCATGGTTGACTTTTAATAACAGCCAAAAATTGTACAGATAATTCTCGAACACCCTGTATATATATATATATATATATATACAGGGTGTCCCGTAAGTCTGGACCCATAGGGAAAAATAATAAAATTACAAAATAGTCCAAAAATTTATTTATAATATATTTTTTTTTTTTTTTTATTATTATTTTTATTATTTTTTTATTATGATCTTACTCCGCTGGAGTTTTATTTGTGGGGCCACTTGAAAGCCAAAGTGTACGAGGTCAAACTTCAGAACATTTTCCACCTTAAAGCACGCATTGTGGAGGCGTGTCAAGAAATTTCTGCGACTGTGATTCAGAAAGTGCTGTCGCAGTGGAGATTGCGTCTTCAACTATGTGTGCGACACAACGGCGGACACTTTGAACAGATTATGTAATAAATTTTTGGACTATTTTGTAATTTTATTATTTTTCCATATGGGTCCAGACTTACGGGACACCCTGTATATATATATATATATATATAAATGTGCCTCGATAGTGTAGTGGTTAGCATCGCTGACAACGAATCCATTGCCCCCGTGATCGAGACCCGGTGACGGCAGCCGGCGCGTAGGAAAACCCAGCTGTTCATCCTTCCACACAATAAAGAAAGTGGTTGGTAGATAAATGGGTACCCTGGGTGGCCTAAACGCTGGGTTGCTGGTTGGGCGTGGTTCGGATTCCAAGTTAAACTGTAGGTCTAAGGTGGAGTGAAAAGCTTGACCTTTGTCAGAATGAACAATGCGGGCGGAAGCAAACCAAAGGTTACACTGGTCAACCAAAGGTTACCAAAGATTAAAGGTTTTATATATATATATATATATATATAATATATAGAGAGAGAGAGAGAGAGAGAGAGAGAGAGAGAGAGAGAGAAGATAGTTAGCTTATCATTCTTTTTAGGTAATTGATTTTTATTAACAATTCTGTATAATTTTCATTTAAATGAGGTTAATATTAGCTTATGAAAATTAATGAACGAATTTTCATACTGACAGAGTCAATCGGGATGATTTTGAATATCAGACACAAACAACACCCACCAAATTACACACCAACTACCTGCAACAGCGAAGACGAGTTATACCATATGTTATTTTCAAAATCTAGTGACTCTAACAATATGCATAGAAAAGTCATCAATTGCCATACAGTAAAGCCCTTCTCCTTTTCTAATTGAAAACAGTTAGTGAACGTTAACGGAGAAACAACCTGTTCTAAATTAATAATAACTATGTTTTATTTTTAATTAAGAACCCAGTAAAGCATAAAACTTAAGGGCCAAATTAAATAAAATAAACAGTCCAGTTTCACAATTATTTATGTCACTAAATTGTGAAAGTATTGTATTTATTTTATCAGTAAAGGTTATTCAGTTCAGTTCAATTCAATTCGATTAGTCATTGTTACGTAGATCTTATACTGTATATTCGAAAAATATAGAAAAGTATAAAAATAATATTTCTCTATATCTGCGACTATACCTCTGAAAATTTACTTATATACCTATCTCTACACCTTCCCTTATTTCCATATTAAATCTATACCTGTACAGATATACTGATAACGGTATGCTATTCACGTAAAAGACAAAAGAGAAGCGAATGAACTTAAAACGAAAATTAGAAAGCTATTTACTATTTAGACAACGGAAGCAAACTTAAAAAAAAAAAAATTCATAACCGTAAAACAGACCTCAGAAGGCTAAAGTTTGGGGGGGGAAAGTAAACAAAATAGAAATGGATTTAAAACAAACCTTCATTCAAAAAACAAATGAAGTAGAACACAAAGCAGGAGAAAACTAAAATAATACTAAATACTTTTACTCTTTCGCGAAAAGAAAAAGGAAATGTAAAACAAATATTAGACCTTTAAAGGATCACGCAATAAATACACAAATTGTCCAGAAAAAAGATGAACGAAACTGTTAAGGGAGCAATTCATTCCTGGCCTTAGTACCCTTAAACCTAAAAAGAAACTAGGAAATCTTAATGAATTTTTCGAAATCAATATAAATTACCTTAGATTCCAAATCTGCTTCTAGATTTTGAGTACTTGGAAAGGAATATACAGTATAGTAAATAACGTTTTATCACAAATAAATGAAAACTTGGTTTGCTGCGTTTCTAAAGAAATGTAAGGAGAGTATATCAAAGCCATATTTATTATGAATTAATATCACTCGATATACAAATCCGACTACAGAGTCAAGAGAATGGGAATATTGCTTCTCTTCGCAATGGTGGTAACACAGCAATGACAAAGAATTATCGACAAGTAACACTTACTTCACATCTTATAAAGTGCTTTGAACGAATATTTAAATAAAGCTGCATATTACTTAGTAGGAAAGAAACTATTTAATCCGAACCAGCGTGGATTTAAGCTGAACGTTTCACAACTATTAGACCACGAAGAGAAAATGCTGGAAGCATCGTGTCACAAAAAGAATAGACACGTAATATATAGTATACTGATTTTGCGCAAACCTTTGATGTGACAGTGGGATTATAACAGATAAGCTTAAAGAAGTGAAATTAAGTGAAAGCTTAGAGTTTTAATTTTCTGAGTCAACGCGCACGAAGCTAAGTAATAAATGGAGTTGAATCTGAAGTTTCAAAAGTCGCAAATTAGTCCTTCAGTTTTTTCTAATAATGTTTGCGGACAAAGGTAAAATTTTTTACTTATTGCGTGGACGTGGATATTAGAGGTAATGTACTGCGTTTCGTAGATGACGCAAAATATAGAAAGAAATATTAAGTTAAAACCGGAGAAAAATTGCAAAATGACATCGATACATTATTCAAATGAGCTAAAGACAACAATATGATTAATGTTCAAATCTATATTCATTGGAAAGGAGAAAATAGGACTACACTTTAATAAACGCAAGGAAAATAATAGTAAAAAACAGAAGACCAAGACTATTTAACCAGTTACCTAAAGAAATAAGAAATACAACTGATGTTTATGTAGACGTGATCAAATGAAAACGGTAAACTGGGTGTGCCTGGCTATGTGAGATGGAAAGCTCAAGAATGCAAATTCTTTTCTTCACGAAACCAATGTCAGAGATAGGGTAGGGCCACGACCTGAACCTCTGTGTGAAGAGTGATCATCAAGCGGAACCTATACAAGTTTACAAGTTTTATATATATATATATATATATATATATATATATGATACACACAGACAGTGCATGGAACAAGGAACTCTTCTGGGATAATTAAATCCACCATAGTCCGAATAAGTAATGGTAAATGACAAATACCATAGTTTTTCTTTTTTATGATGCTAGCCCGACGTGGGCAACGGGTCACTCGCAAAGAGGTCCCATAAATATAGCTTCCCTCACTCGCTGCCTTCACGTCAGATTGAATACATCAAAGAAAAAGGGGTAACTATTATATTTTTAGCCAAAAACCAAAACTTAAACCTCAACTGGCAGAATTGAGCGTCCACTTTTCAAGGCACATAACATGTCCGTTTCAAGATGGGAATGAACTCAGAATGGTCCCCTGAGTTTTTTATGATACACACAGACAGTGCATGGAACAAGGAACTCTTCTGGGATAATTAAATCCACTATAGTCCGAATGACCCGTTGCCCACGTCGGGCTAGCATCATGAAAAAGAAAAACTATGGTATTTGTCATTTACCATTACTTATTCGGACTATAGTGGATTTAATTATCCCAGAAGAGTTCCTTGTTCCATGCACTGTCTGTGTGTATCATAAAAAACTCAGAGGACGATTCTGAGTTAATTCCCATATATATATATATATATATATATATATATATATATATATATATATATATATATATATATATATATATATATATATATATATAATATATATATATATATATATATATATATATATATAGATAATGAAAATGCTCGAGGGATTGTTCCAAATTTTAGAAACGAAATAAAACACACTGGAATGAGAGAACAAGTAAATTCCATAATATTCGATCGACGGGACTATGAAAATGAAGATGGAAAATACGCTCAGAACACGAGACCCAAAGTTCTTTAGCGTACTGCCAAAAGAACTGAGGAACCCCCAACCCACCAACCTAAGTATATCCAAGCGCCAACTGGACAAATTTTTGTACAAAGTCCCTGACCAGCTTGTAGCTGGATGGCAAGTTGAGAGTAGAGAGCAACTCTCTCTTTCATCAAATCTCCGAAATGAGGAGGGGTGCTACAAAAGAATCGAACGCAGGTCGATCTTGAAGAGTTACTCAAAAACAACAAAGGTAACTAAATACAGTATATATGTTACAGTCAATCTGTGAAACCAGTCATTTCACTTAATGCCTAAACATTTCAGGCATTTCGCGTAATTCGATTGACCCTTAAACATAGTTAATACGCATTACTAACATAACTAGCCAACCTTACAAAGTCGTTAATCGCTTAATCGAATTACGCAAAATGCCTGACATTTTTAGGTATTACGTGAAATGACTAATTTCACACATTGACTGTAATATACAGGGTGTACATAAAGTCAGGATCTATTTTTGTGAAGCACTTGGAAATTATATGGAATTCAATCATAAAATGATAAAGTGGTAACATTTATTAAATAATTAAGAGTAGGATTCGACGTGACGCCCATCAGTATCCCTGCACAGCTCAAATCGTTCCGCACCATCATGTTGATAGACGACGGGGATAGGATTGTTAGTACCGTCGTCTATCAACATGATGGTGCTCCTTGTCACTATGCCAAAATTGTTCAGGATTATCTAAATGGACGTTTTCCAAATCGCTGGATCGGACGCGGAAGCAATAGACCTTGGCCAGCGAGATCACCAGATTTAACCCCTTTAGATTTCTTTACATGGGGCTTTATCAAATCGCACGTCTATCAGACGAAGATTACGAGTCTTGAAAACTTACGTACACGTATACGAACTGCTGCAGATAACATAACCCCGCAAATGCTCCAGAATGTGTTTAGAAATGCTGCGGAACGATTTGAGCTGTGCAGGGATACTGATGGGCGTCACGTCGAATCCTACTCTTAATTATTTAATAAATGTTACCACTTTATCATTTTATGATTGAATTCCATATAATTTCCAAGTGCTTCACAAAAATAGATCCTGACTTTATGTACACCCTGTGTATATATATATATATATATATATATATATGCAGTATTAGCTCCACTACTCTTCATAATCATGCTAACTGACAGATGAGGATGTTACCAGAGACAGCACACTAACATCCTTTGCCGATGACACAAAGATCAGTAGAAAAATAAGAAACCCAGAGGATATAGAATCTCTACAAACCGACATGAACAGAATCTACAAGTGGACGGAAGACAACACTATGAAGTTTAACACAGAAATTTCAGCTGTTATGGTACGGAAAAAGAGAAGACCTAAAATCTATGGAATATTATACCCCAAATGGACAGGAAATTCAGAGAAATTTTAGAGCAAAAGATTTAGGGGTCGTAATGACTGATGATGCGAAATTTGAAACACAAAATAAGATAGCAGTAAACAGAGCAAAGAGAATAACTGGGCAGATACTGAGAACCTTTAAACGAAGGGATAGGAACATAAAGATTCCTCTACTGAAGACATTGATCATACCGAAATTGGAATACTGCTCGGTCCTAACATCCCCATATAAAAAAGAAGACATTAGACAGCTAGAAGGGATTCAGAGAAGCTTCACAGCCAAGATCAATGGGTACAAAGAACTAAATTACTGGGAAAGGTTACGCAAACTAAACCTATATTCACTGGAAAGGAGACGACACACACACACACACCATTATTTACACTTGGAAAATAATGGCGAAACTAGTCCCTACTTTTACTTTGAACCCTGTAATTCCCCAAACAACGGTGGAAAGTAGAAAAGGAAGACTGTGTCGTGTTCCCAAATTAAAGGCTAGACAGGGAACATTCTTAAGAAAGAAAATAGTTTTGTTGTGAGAGGACCAAAACTGTTTAATCAGCTGCTCAAAGACCTAAGAAACACGAATGGTGTTGCAGTGGACATCTTCAAAAGAAGATTAGACACCTGGCTCAGAACAATCCCCGATGAGCGGGCGTACCTGGCTATGTGAGGTGGAGAGTACAAGAAACCAACTCACTACTTCACCAGGCCAACTTGAGAGGAGGGGCGACAAGCTTGACCTTCGTGAAATGAGGAATCATCGCACGGAACTTTTGAAAGGATGAAAGGAAAGGTTGAAAGGATTAATTTCGCACCTAAACACATGAAAAGAATGAATGATGCAAACCCACAAGGAAAAAGAAAAATTATTCCAAGGGCTCTCGTGTATTCAACATTAAACCTCGTCATTCCCTGACGAGGTGTGCTGTTGAATACATGAAAGGTCTTGGAATATTTTTCTTTTTCTTTGTGGATTTGCATCATTCATTCATTTCACGTGTTTAAGAGTAAAATTCACACACCACACACACACACACACACACACACACACACATATATATATATATATATATATATATATATATATATATATATATTATATATAAAGTTAATTAAAGGAGAAAATGTCACCGGTGTAGGATGGGACAAAAAATATGTTTCGTTGCCAAGAAAGGAAGAAAATATACAGACATTTCTGAACTTTAGTGAGCAATAATACCTTAACGACTCGTTTTATTACAGCTCTTTGTTTATCACATAACTGTAAAATTATTACATCTAATTAAAATGTAACTGAACGCTGCAATTCTTGAATGTAAAACAGTAATAATCACGTCATACATAAAAGTATAAAAAGTAAAAGGTAAAATTATCAGAATTTAATTGTTTCTTCATTTCCGCAAGAAATTTTAACAGGATATTCAACGGTACACTATTTTTTATACTCTTTTAAGCAATTACAGTTTAATTATGTTACTGAACTTTTTTAAAAGACATTACAATATATAATTTTTATGCAATTACATATTGAAGCAAAAGTTTTTGTTTTTTTGCATATACCTTGCCGTATTTTATTGCAAAGTATTCATTGGTTTACTGCATTATGTTACGAATTGCATAGCATTATTTTGCTCATTTTCATGCACTATTCGTTTTTAAAATATATTTTATGCATAAACTCATTCTGATAATTTTGTTTTTAAATCTGATCGAATCGCACGGACCTTCAACAGAGAAATATGCTTGCTTACAATAATCAAAATACATGTTTGCTTTTTTAAGGTTAAATTAATGGTTAAATTAAATCAAATGGTTAAATTAATCCAAATGGTTGACTGGCAAATGATTTGGTTGCCGTTTTAAACATCATGAAAGCAGATTTTCCGCGAATTCTAAACAAAACTTGGAAAATTCTTTTTGGAAAATAGAAAGAAAACATTAATTTAATATCTTCATTTAATATCTTTGCCAAAAAAAAATAGTTGTTGCAACAACCAGATCATTTGACAAACAAGCCAAAATGGCTTATTCAACTATTTAATATTGGTATAAGGAAAAACAATAGTTATCAAGTAGTTATAACCTTATATTTTTGTTGAATTAAGAAAGTATTCTTTACGTGTTGGTAAGCTAAGAAAAATGAAATATTTATTTTCATTTACAACATTTTTACTGTTAAGACCAAGCGCACACACACGCAAAACAGTATGTCCCATTAAGCCTTTAATGTTTCTGCTGTTAAATAGATTAACTTCACAAATAACGTTTCCTTTTTCATCTAATTAATATGAATAAAAAATAAGCAAAACTAAATGCTCAGCTGCGTCGGATGTAATTACTTCTGTGCCTGCTCTGACTTGCTTGAAAACCATCGTAAAAGCAATTTTGTTCTAATCCTTGAGGCACATATAGTGCTAAATATGTCGCTTAAATTGTAAGTACTCATTTTGTATGCAAGTAATAGCACACTGAAAGGACGTATTATTATTATTATTATTATTATTATTAGGAAGGCATTTTGTCCCATTTATCTGTGTGTGTGTGTGTGTGTGTGTGTGTGTGTGTGTGTGTGTGTGTGTGTGTACAGTATGTAGGTGTGTTTGTGTGTGTATATATATATATATATATATATGAAAATTATTTCACGAAAGTAACACGTGAAAAGTATTTATGATGAATAAAACCACGAAGGAAAGGAAACACAGATGGTGCTCAATCGCTTTCGTCTAATGACATCCTCAGGAACACTGAAGTACATAAAGAGTTACAACCTATATATAGGTTACAGAAAAAAAAAAAATCTATATATATATATATATATACAATAAACGGAAAAACAAAATTAAAGGATTGTGGAAGGGGGCACACAAATTTATAAGGAAAAACTATCGATTTTTAGCACAAGATTAAAAGAATTGTTTCCAACCAATGTTATAGATAAAAAAAAAATATATATATATATATATACAAATTTATACTGGAAATCTGCCCGGGTTTTAGCACTCTGCTCTTTTTTGTATAAAAAAAAAAATTGAACAATTATCGATTTTTAGCACAAGATTAAAAGAATTGTTTCCAACCAATGTTATAGATAAAATAAATAAAATATATATACAAATTTATACTGGAAATCTGTCCGGGTTTTAGCACTCTGCCCTATTTTTTGTATATAAAAATTGAAAAATAAAAGTTAGTGGCATACAAATTTACCAAAGATTTAGCGTTCTACCTTTCTTATCTAAATCTGTTCTGAAGGAATTCAAAACAACAGGATCGAGTTGAAAAAGACCTTTGCTTATGTTGAAGTTATTTGTTAGTTGGATAATGGCAGACTCAAGAATATTTCTATTAACAATGTTGCTAGAGTGAAATAAAACTGAAGCATTATTCCAGTCAATACAGTCGGATAACTCTGACAAATGGACAAAAAGGGCACTGGACAACTGTCCTGTTCTAACGGAATATTGATGCTGTTTTATACGTGTGTGCAAATCCTTTCCCGTCTGACCTATGTAAAAGGAATCACATTGTTTACAACCAATTTTATAGATAATGCCTGAATTATTGGTAGGGCTATTTTTTACTATGATATTTTTCACAATATTGTTATATGAAAATACTACATTAATATCCAAAAGTTTAAATACATTAGCAATGCCTAAAAAGCCCGGGAAAAATGGAAGTACTAAAATATTTTTTGACAAAGTACGAGTGTTATTATTGACGCGATAGAAAGTTCGTTTTGCCTTGTTGAGACAAGATTCCATAAACGCAGATGGATAACACAGATCACTTCCAATACCGTTGATTTTTTCTAATTCGGCATCGATGTATTCCGGACTGGCGATCCTAAGGGCGCGGAGAAACATTGAAGAAAAAATGGCCTTCTTAGTGGGGGTGTCATGTCCCGAGTAAAAGTGTACGTAGGACAAATTGTTTGTTTTTGTTCCGATAGATACTAAACTTAAAACCTGGGCTTTCCCTATGTACACGCACATCCAAAAATGGGATTGAATTGTCTTGTTCCACTTCCAAAGTAAACTTAAGCGAGGGGACTTGATCATTTAACTGAAGGAGGAAGTTATCCAGGTCACGATTCATGGGCCAGATACACAAAATATCATCGACGTACCGCAACCAAGGGATGCCAACCCCCAGGATTCTCGGAATGTAAGTAATTTCGAAAAACTCCATATAAATATTGGAGAGGAGGGGCGACAAGGGGTTGCCCATGGCCATCCCAAAAACTTGTTGATAGTACTCGTTATTGAAAGTGAATTTACAGTCTTTGATGCAAAGCTTAATAAGTTCCAAAACAATGTGTGAAGGTAGTGGCAGGTCATACTTATGTAATTCTTGGGAGAGAAAGTCAAGCATATCGTCAATCGGCACTTTTGTAAACAATGAACAAACATCAAAACTGATCAATCTATCGTTAGTTTCAGTACGTGCATTATTCAATTTTTCAGTAAGATCCATGGAATTTTTTACATGTGAATCAGAGATAGTTCCGAGAATGGGGGACAAGACTTTGACAAACCATTTGGAGAGTTTATAAGTAATAGAGCCCACCGAGCTAATAATAGGGCGCATAGGGTTGCCAGGTTTGTGGGTTTTAATGAGACCGTAAAGGTAGGGCAGAGAAGGTGTGTGTATATATATATATATATCAGGTTTGTATCTTTTTATCACAAAATCTAAGCCTCTGTGACTTTTATCTGCGGGGTTATTTAAAACATTGTGTTTAAACAGAATCCACACACAAGAGAGAAATTGAAAGCATCAGAGTACTGCAAAATTTTGTTGTTCGTGTGCAAAGAGTTAATGAGCTGAGAGGACATCACAAAGAGCATGTTCTGCACTAGAAGACTAATTCCCCATGTGTAGATAAGATACAGTAAAAATGTTAGGCTTTTGTTTCAGTTAATAAAAAACTACAAACCTTTTAAAGTGTCAGTTGTTTAAAAATCACCAGATATGTGATCAACATGTATAAATGGAATAATAAACTTTATTATTGCACTTATTATTATTATTATCGATATTGTTATTGTTATTTCATATTATTATCCAACTATAATATGAATGTTTTGGAAAGCAATAACTGTCGCACTATCATATGTATATAATGTATATGTTTCAAATGTTTTCAAGACCTTTCAAATGTTCCGTGCGATTATTCCTCATTTCACGAAGGTCAAGCTTGTCGCCCCTCCTAGTATGAACTAACTCTCGTATATATTATTCTATTTTACACCTATTGTATGTCTATACATGCAAGCATCGAACAGTAAAAATTTAAGTGAAATTATTATTAATATTACTAGTGTACCCGTGCCGTCAAGAATGACGGCAAAAAAAAAATGAACCACGAAAATGGAGACTGCTGCAGAAATAAGACGATTGGCAAGAGAACGACAACGTAGGAGAAGAGCAAGCTTATTCTAAAAATTTATTCCAAAAGCTTTTAATTTATTTGGAATCCTATCAGTTTAATTAACACGTATCATAGTTGATACAAAACCTGTAAAAAAATTTCAAAATGTTATTAATAAAGTGTATGCTTATAGATATAACATAGCAGCTCAAACAATCTGTATAAAAATGTGAACCTTATCATAAAAATGTGAACCTAGTACAGTTCCCGCCGCTTCGCTGACGGTTAGACAGGCTAAACTGCAAAAAAAGAACCCAGCCGTGAAAATTTTGAGCTTCACATTGTGTCAACATTTCTGAATCTGGTATCTCCCAAAACCTCCTCACCCCCATTCATACAACTTGGGGGCTAACACCCTCCCCCATTACCCCCACCCCTCCCCATTACCACACCCATCCCCGATTACCCCCACCTCCACCCTTCCCCCATTGCTAAACTACAGAAAAGAACACAGTCATGAAAATCTTGAGCTTCACATTGCCGCCCGTAATACAATTTCTGAATTTTTTTTTTCTCACAATTTCTGAAAGCGTGACACAATTCTGCAACAAACAGACAGACAAACAAACAAACAAACAAAACTGGGCTATTATTATAATGTAGATTATTATTATTATTATTATTAAGAACTAGTACAGTTCCCGTCACTTCGCTGACGGTTAGACAGGCTAAACTACAAAAAAAGAACGCAGCCGTAAAAATTTTGAGCTTCACATTGTGTCAACATTTCTGAATCTGGTATCTCCCAAAACCTCCTCACCCCCATTCATGCAACTTGGGGGCTAACCCCCTCTCCCATAACCCCCACCCCTCCCCATTACCCCACCCATCCCCCATTACCCCCACCCCCACCCTTCCCCCATTGCTAAACTACAGAAAAGAACAGTCATGAAAATCTTCAGCTTCACATTGCCGCCCGTAATACAATTTCTGAATTTTTTTCTCACAATTTTTTCTCACAATTTCTGAAAGTGTGACGGACAGACGGACAGACGGACAGCTCTCTTATTATAATATAGACTAGTACAGTTCCCGTCACTTCGCTGACGGTTAGACAGGCTAAACTACAAAAAAAGAACCCAGCCGTGAAAATTTTGAGCTTCACATTGTGTCAACATTTCTGAATCTGATATCTCCCAAAACCTCCTCACCCCCATTCATACAACTTGGGGGCTAACCCCCTCCCCCATTACCCCCCCTCCCCATTACCCCACCCATCCCCCATTACCCCCACCCCCACCCTTCCCCCATTGCTAAACTACAGAAAAGAACACAGTCATGAAAATCTTGAGCTTCACATTGCCGCCCGTAATACAATTTCTGAATTTTTTTTACAATTTCTGAATTTTTTTCTCAATTTTTTCTCACAATTTCTGAAAGTGTGACGGACGGACAGACAGACAGACGGACAGCTCTCTTATTATATTATATAGACTAGTACAGTTCCCGTCACTTCGCTGACGGTTAGACAGGCTAAACTACAAAAAAAGAACCCAGCCGTGAAAATTTTGGGCTTCACATTGTGTCAACATTTCTGAATCTGGTATCTCCCAAAACCTCCTCACCCTCATTCAACTTGGGGGCTAACCTCCTCACCCCCATTCAACTTGGGGGCTAACCCCCTCCCCCATTACCCCCACCCCTCTCCATTACCACACCAATCCCCCATTACCCCCACCCCCACCCTTCCCCCCACCCACACCCTTCCTCCAACCCCCACCCTTCCCCCGTTGCTTAACTACAGAAAAGAACACAGTCATGAAAATCTTGAGCTTCACATTGCCGCCCGTAATACAATTTCTGAATTTTTTTTTACAATTTCTGAATTTTTTTCTCACAATTTTTTCTAACAATTTCTGAAAGTGTGACGGACGGACAGACAGACAGACGGACAGACGGACGGACAGCTCTTTTATTATAGTATAGACTAGTACAGTTCCCGTCACTTCGCTGACGGTTAGACAGGCTAAACTACAAAAAAAGAACCCAGCCGTGAAAATTTTGGGCTTCACATTGTGTCAACATTTCTGAATCTGGTATCTCCCAAAACCTCCTCACCCTCATTCAACTTGGGGGCTAACCTCCTCACCCCCATTCAACTTGGGGGCTAACCCCCTCCCCCATTACCCCCACCCCTCCCCATTACCACACCAATCCCCCATTACCCCCACCCCACCCTTCCCCCCACCCACACCCTTCCTCCAACCCCCACCCTTCCCCCGTTGCTTAACTACAGAAAAGAACACAGTCATGAAAATCTTGAGCTTCACATTGCCGCCCGTAATACAATTTCTGAATTTTTTTTACAATTTCTGAATTTTTTTCTCACAATTTTTTCTAACAATTTCTGAAAGTGTGACGGACGGACAGACAGACAGACGGACAGCTCTCTTATTATAGTATAGATTATTGAAATTGGGAAAGTTATTATTATTTTTCTTCCGATTTTTTCTTTTTGTCACGGTTTCTGCCTTAACTACCGATCAGATTTTTATGAAACTTGGAGGGAATATTATACTCTAAACAAATATTCTACTCTAAACAAAAGCTAATAATATTATCTTAAAAAATTGCTATTACTAATAGTATTATCGGTATTGGTGATAAGTTCTAAAATCATGGATTTTCGCTCAATCATCATGAAACTCGGCAGGAATGTTCAGAAAGGAATTTTCTTCTGATTGATAATTATCATTGTTTGTGCAATATGTTTAGAGAGTCATTACCGCGTGTCAGTTAATATTTGCCTCCCATTGAATTATGGCTGAGATTTTCTCTCAATCGAACCAGTTTAAAAAAAAATTTTAATGGTACATTTATCTATTTACTCTTGAAAATTTTTGTTTGTTTATTAATTTATCTTATTGCATTACAAGATCGTTTAACTTAAGGCAGGGGCAGATCCTGGATTTTATGAAGGGAGGGATTGCTGCTGAAGGCACAAATTCCCGAGAAGGCGAGGCACAAATTCCCGAGGGAGCAAGTTCGGGACGGGGCATGCCACTCCCGGACGAACAGATTTTGACATTATACGACAGTAAATGATGCATTTTGAGGCACTCTCACAGGTCTTTTCCCACAGTAATGCCGAAGGGAATAAGAGAGAAATTAAATAAAATTTCCTACATTTCAAGCTGCTCTCTTCTTCATAAACATACTGTATATGGATACCCAGTATATAAACTCGGTTTTTTACGCTCATCATCCAGTTATTCCATACGTTTCCTAAAATTAGAACCTGACAAATCTCAAACTCTGGTTCCAATAATATGAAGACAGGCTCTTCACTTGAGGAACATATATTTTAAGTCCGAAAGAAGAACTATAAATCTTGTAGGTGGAAGATAAATAATTTAGAGGTTTGGTGTCAACCGTCAAATTTATATTAATAAAATCTACTTGCGAAGAAAGTTTACGTTTATTTCAAGAAAAATGTAATAAACCACCACCAAATACAACCACTGTTACGATACAGGAAGCTCAAAATTATGAAAATAGGAAGCCTGGTAAAAGATCGTCCAATAAGCGGAAGCCCAGTCACGTTTCCGCCTTAACTATTAGCACTGTAGGCTTCTATGGAATATCCCCTAACGGGCTTATTCTCACTAATTTTGACCATAGGTCAGTGTATCAACTCCAAAAATATTGTGGGTACGAGCAAATGCGATACAAGTGAAAATATTCTCCTCTAAACATAAGCTAATAATATTATCTTAAAAAATTTATATTACTGATAGTATTATCGGTATTAGTGATAATCCCTAATTATTATTTTTTTCCGTTTTTTTTTTTTTTTTCCACGGCTTCTGCCTTAACTACTAGTCAGATCTTTCTGAAACTTGGAACGAATATTAGCACGTTTGACCATGTAGGTACTGCAGAAATAAATTCGATAAAATTTTTTAAATAAATAATTTTTAAGATTCTAGATTCCGAGAAGAAATTCTTGCATTTTCGCTTAAGCAAAAATAATTAAAAAGTTTGATTTTCGAGGGATGAAATAAAAAATTTCATCGAATAACTAAAATAGTCTCTCTCTCTCTCTCTCTCTCTCTCTCTCTCTCTCTCTCTCTCTCTCTCTCTCTCTCTCTCTCTCTGTATGTACGTACATATACAGGGGTTGGACAAAATAATATGAACACCTTGATAAATGGCGGTTTTTATCCTTAATATGGAGTTGGTCCTCCTTTAGCTGCAATAACAGCTGCAATGCGTCGGGGAATTGATTCATACAGCTTTTGGACAGTGGCTAGAGGAATCCTGAGCCATTCTTCGAGCAAACCCTGCTCCAGTTCCTCCAAAGACGCCGGCGGTGGGAATCGGCTTCTGACCTGCTGCTCCAACTGACACCATAGATGCTCGATAATGTTTAGATCCGGGGATTGTGGAGGCCAATCCAAGCGTTCTACTTCACTAACATGCTCTTCAAACCAGTTTTTAACGACCCCAGCGGTGTGGATTGGTGCATTATCATCCTGGAAGACGGCGCCGCCATTGGGAAACAGCGTTTGGACCATGGGATGGACCTGGTTAACCCTACCATGCAGTACTACAGCTGGGCCAAGAGTATTCCACGATATTGCTGCCCAAACCATCACAGATCCGCTTCCATGCTTAACGGTTGGGGTCAGGCAGTCGGGGTCATAAGCATCTTTAGGCTGTCTCCAGACGTAAACTCGACCGGAACATGGAAATAGCGTAAAGGAGGATTCGTCGGAGTAGACTACATTCTTCCACCGGTCCATTGACCAATTCTTATGGTCATTACACCATTTTCTGCGCCGCTCAATGTTGATGTGCGAAAGGAAGGGTTTGGCAATTGCCCTCCCCCCATGGTATCCAGCTCCATGGAGCTCGCGACGTACAGTTCTGGTCGATACCGGGCTTGCAAGATGCTGGTTAAGCTCTGCAGTCACTTTTGGAGCTGTGGTCTTATGGTTCTTTGTCACAATGCGCTTTAGCACCCGGCGGTCTCGATCACACAGCTTCTTCTTGCGTCCACTATTGCATTTGTCGGTGCCTGTCTTTCCATGGTTTTGGTATGCAGACATGACCATAGAGACAGTTCCTCTGGATACATTGAACATCTGAGCGGTTTTCGTCACCGATGCACCAGCCATCCGCGCTCCGACAATTTGCCCTCTTTGGAAGTCTGACAGGTCTTTCATAACTGCTAATTCATAATTCACTCAGATCTGTAAAAACAACGTGAGGGTTATAACATGACGTATACACTCTCTGTTACGCATTTAAATAGGTTTGCCAGTCATTTGACCGTTTACTTTGTGTCTGAGCAGTCCGTAAAGATAACCGGTGAAATCGGCGGGTGTTCATATTATTTTGTCTAACCCCTGTATATGTACAGTTCGACGATGTAGGTGCTGCGGAAATAAATTCGACGAAATTTTTAAATAAGAAATTTCATCATTTAAGATTCGTAGCAAAAATTCTTGCATTTTCGCTTGCAGCAAAAATAATTTAAAAAAATTTATTTTTGAGGGATTTCAAATTAGGTACCTTATTATTAATGTAATATTAAAGATGGTAGGAGAGGGTTTGCCCGAGCAAAGTGAGGGCCTAGTTTGGCGAGCGAAGCAAGCCAAAGTAGTTATTATTATTATTATTATTATTATTAATATTATTATTATGAAATGAGATACAATGTGTTGTAAAGAACGGAAGAAAACTGTTAAGCGAGTGATAGTGATAAGATGTAAAATGAGAGTAGATAAAGATTTGGGAAGGAAGATGAATGAGCGGTATATGGGGGTGCTCTCAGCAAAGAAGCCAGTGTCACCCCGGGTGGAGAAAGATTCCCCGACTTCTCCACAATGAGTGAGGAAGAACAAATTGTTTATGCTATGCAGATCTCTCTCCAAAGATGTCAAACGGAAACTAAAGAACCAATGGAGGTCGATGATAAAGAGGAGGCGAAACGTAGAGAGAAAGTAGAACCCGACTTCTCGAAAGTCATGTCTGATCCGCCTTTTTACAGGATGTCTCGCAGTCCTTACCTGAAATTGACCCACAGAGCAAAGTGGTGAGGTAGGCGGTGGGCTCGCTCACGGGGCTGGACAAAGACAAAGGTAAAGACAAAGACAAGGAGAAAGAGAAAGCAGGCAAAGATGATAAACAAAAGGAGAAGAGAAAAGGCGATGATAAACAAGGAAAGTAATTAGGGGCTAAAATTTATTATTATTATTATTATTAAGCTGTGGAGTACTTTTATTAATCTGTTTGTTTTCGGTTTGTGACTCATCATGAAATGTTTAGATTGTTTTTAAAGTTTATAGCTTTATAAAAAAAGTTACCTTATTCCGGATTGCTTTTAAATGTGAAATACTCTGCTCTTTATTAAACTGTCAATAAAGTTCATCGAAAATGAAGACGAAAAGCTATTCTAGAAAAAAGTGAGGAAGTTCAAATGTTAGGCTGGTAGATGATTGTTAATATAAAAGATAAGAATGGCGCAATGTTAAAACACGATGAACAAATACGCGAAAGATCTAAGGGGTAATTTTGTGAACTGTGGGTAGGTGAGGTAGATGAACGGGAATCAAATGTGAATGCAGTTGGTTTCGGTGGCGTAAGCAGAAATGCATACGAGGGAGTGGAAGACATCGAATTAGAGGAAGTTGAATGAGCAGTATGCAGTGTGAGAAAAGGAAGGTCGGCAGGAATTGATGGGATATGTACTGAATGTGGAGGTACGGGTCGCTACATAATCGGGACGCAGAGAACGGTCTCCCATCCAACTACTCCCGAGACCCAATGTCGCTCAACTTCGCTAATCGACGGGAAGCGGTGTTACGACACTGGCCAAGACGTAGGGCGCCCTAGTGATGTAGTAATTTTAAATACTTAATGTGTCAGAGTTTATTTCACACAAATTTGGGTTAAAATGACTCATTGGCTTTTAGAATGTATACATTATTATAACACTAAATTCGTTTATTTGTCTTTTCATTAGTAGGTGATGTTCACCATCACTTCGTCTACTCTCTGCGCTTTCCTAGTACATATTTTCATGTACTCTTATTTAAAAGTTCGAAAAAAGTTCACCTAGAAACATAAAACGTCTATAAATATACAGAATTATTTAGGTGCTACTATAGTATGCGGTTATCTAAGATTGGTTAGGTTTAGTCATGATATTTGGGATGTAAATAAGCAATTAGTAAACAAGATAAGCAACCATAATTAAAAGGTAGACAGCCGAATCGTAGGTAGACCGTACACCACAGTAGCACCACTATTTATTATGTTTCTCTTTGGGTATTTTATTATTAATTTTGGAAACAATAATAAAGTTTCAAAACAAAATCCACTCATTACTAATTACAATCAAAATGGTAGTAGACTAGGGTGGCCATTTCCAAATTTCCAAAAAGAAGGACACTGCGTATACATATATACATACGGGGGCTCCAATAAACCTTAGCCCCCGCCGCCCATGGCCTAAACCGTTAGAGGTACAGTAAAACTAAACATACCTTACAAAAGAGAATTTAATCCTGCATTTAATGAGAAACAATTAAAACTTGGTGTTCCCGCCATTGGCTTCCAAGACAGCCTGAATTCGCTTTGGGTAGCTTGCCAAAAGTGACGTGAATAGATCTTGATCGTTACGCAAATTTGCTAAAACAGTTTCAATGTGCTGCGTCATTGTATCCTTCGAAAATCGATTTGCTGCAGGTTCTTGAAACAAGAGACATTCAACTTTGTCCTTTATAACTGATCCAATGTGTTCACAGACGTTCAGGTCAGGAGAATTTCCTGGCCATTCTTCATTTCCAAAGAAATCGATCTCATGGTTCCGCAACAACTGTTGAGTGGCTAATGCCTTAAAACAGGGGCCTTATCGTGCAGAAGTGTGACCTGATCGACATCCATAACATTGTTTGGGTTTCTTAGAAAAGGAATGACATGCTGGGATAGAATAATATCACGAAAGTACTGTCCATCCCAACTCTGACCATTTGGCTTCAGCACCCACATGAGCTTCTTTGCAGTGAACAAAACAAACACACCAATACAGTCTGGACTTTTTAATAATTCGCGATAATGTTCATTGTCTTCGATTTTATCTGGTGTTGTGGCCCACACTCGATCATTTTGGTAGTTAGGCCGACGTGTTACGTAAACAAAAAAATCATCGGAGACAGCTAAATGCATGAAATCATCAACATCCCATCTTCAAGATAATGGGCAAACCACATTCTGTCATCGATGTTAAGTTGAGTTTTTCTTGGCTTTGGAAGTTCATGCCAAGGCTTTAAACCTTGCCTATGACGGTACAGTCGAATGATCTCACCACTAATGATCTTTCCTCTCAACACTTCGATCTCTCTAGAAAGTTTAGCACAGCTGTTTTTCCGCTTACGCGTACCGCTTTCAATGATGTCCTTTGTTTCCTGAGAGAGTTGCAAATTTGGGCGCCCAGATTTGGTTGTATCCATTTCACATTCATCCAAAGTTTTATTCCAATTTCTTTTGACGAAGTCCTCACTCCTTCGCCACTTTTTGGCAACCTATGAACGAGCTTCCCGAAATGTTATTGCTCGTATGCGATCTATCACACGTTGCCTCTCCGAATCACCAATTAATTGAGAAGCCATTATATTATCACTTTATCAGCTAGAGTAATTTTAATACCTACAATAAATAAAGAATTTTATATATTTTTATAATCACTAAAAACTATTTCGATATAAGTAAACATGTAAGCTGCAAATGGGGGTGGGGGCTAAGGTTTTTGGAACCCTTATATATATATCGGGTCCGCAAAAAAAAAAGGAGCATGACGAAAATTGCTCTCACGCCCGCATTTGTTGCCGGACCCTTAAATGTTATATATCTAGCTAAAGATAAAAGAGCCCAGAGTTGTATAAAACAAATTTCATCAAAATCGGTCATAAAATAAAGATTTTATGGCCACAAACGTGCAATGACTAAAAAAAGTGAATTTCCGCGTAAAAATGTAGTTTTTCTCATTTTAAATTATTTTTTTCAGATGCCTAAATAATTTTAATCAATAAAAATGATAATATGCCCTTTACTAAAGAAGATAAAATATTAATAAAACATTATAGACTTGATAAAAATTATGGCGCAATAAAATTATTACAAGAGTTTCCGAATAAACCATGGTCGAAAGGAGGTTTGGACAAGCTGTTAAGAAAAATCGACGAAACTGAAAGTACTGAAAGGAAACAAGGAAGCGGGAGGCCAAG
>JAJOZX010000028.1:22500-37500 GCA_023014485.1 Bathynomus jamesi | reverse complement strand
GGCAAAAGCAAATTTTCGTTTTTTTGGTCGAAAGAAAATCCTCATTATTATGATCAAGTAAAACAGTATCCCCCTCGAATCATGATATGGTGTGCAATATCAGCGCATTGTTTAATTGGTCCATTTGTGTGCACTGCGAGTCCGGACTTGACTACCCCGGATAATACCCTCTGGGGAATCCTCAAGATGCAGATTAATGGCCGTGAAAATCAAAGTGAATCTGATCTGACAAAAATCGCAGAAGTTGTGTTAAGTGACATCAATGAGGATAAAGAACTTTTACAAAAAATGTCAGACAGGACATGGAGACGCATACAGCTTGCTGTTCGTGTAAATGGCGATCAGGTTGATCTCTATGACAATTAATTATCGAATTAATTGTAAGTTTACTAATAATAAAATTCCTTCTAATAAAATTTTTATTATCCTTTATCTTTTATTTATAATTGTTCCCGAATCGCCACTCACTTATCGGACGACCTGTATATCATATATATATATATATATATATATATATATATATATATATATATATGTATGTATATATATATATGTATATATCCCCGAAGGGGGTTCTAAGCTCGTGCTCTTGAGTGCTCTTTTGCTCGTTTGTACGTGCTTGTTCCTGGAGGTTTCACGTGCGCCCTCCCGGCCCTAGCACCCAAGGATGATGGGGCTCGACCTTGCAGTCCTTGTCATCCTTGGCCTTTTTCCACTTCGACTGTCCCCTCCACCCTTTCTTTTTCCTCTGTCTTTCCTCTCACTTTTTCTTTGTTTTTCCGCCGAGATATGCCCTTTTAAATAGAGGCGAATCGGTTCTTCCCGAACCAAAAAAAAAAAATAATAAAAAAAAAAATAATATATATATATATATATATATCTATATATATATACATTATAACTGCAAACACGCAGTATAATTAACGTAAAGAACGACGCTTTGTATAGGAGAATTATCCGCGCAACATTATTCATTATATATATATATAACTGAAAGAAATGAATATTCATTTTTACTCCTTGGGCAGACTGACTGTCCGACTCGTATTCATGAAACTGAAAACAAATGCTGCTTATCAGCAGTGTTGCCAACTACATATAATAAAAATATGTTAACGGTTATTATGGCCTTCAGTACCTGCTCTTTTAAGTGTACCTGAGGTAATTTATATAATTCATTTTAGCCAGACCCCAAAAAGGACAAATTAACGTCCGGCTCAAGGTGGCTCCGGATGGAGGACAGAGTGCTCAAAAGGCTGACTGTCCGGCCTAAAGCCGGACGTCTGGACACCCTATTAAGTACACCCTTCGTTAGCTATACTATAAAAAGGGAGTCCTCTCCGTCTGTCCCTCTGTATTTCGGATTGGTTGAAAGATAGTGACATCATAGACACATCATAAAATGGGCGGAGCTCTAGCGCGTGCTTTTCATTATGCATTTACGAGTCAGCAAACGAAATTATATTTTTTTAATTAAGCAAAACTATGAATTTTTTAAATCTATTTATATGCTGTCTGTCTGTCTGTCTGCCTGTCCCACCCTAAAACACGGAAACGGCTCGTCGAGAGAAAAATTATTAGGTAAAAGTTGCTTAAAATTAATCGAAACTTATGAGAAAATTATTTATTGAATGCCCGGTTAATCGAATGCCCGGTTAGGTCAACTGTACGCCCTTGACGATTGGTGAGGTTAAGTCGTGATATTTTCGTTAAAACTAACGAAATTAATCGAAACGTACGGGACAATTATCGAATGCACGCCCGGTTAGGTTAATTGAATGCCCGGTTAGGTCAACTGTCGCCCTTGACGATTGGTGAGGTTAAGTCGTTATATTTTCGTTAAAACTAACGAAATTAATTGAAACGTACGGGACAATTATCGAATGCACGCCCGGTTAGGTTAATTGAATGCCCGGTTAGGTCAACTGTCGCCCTTGACGACTGGTTAAGTCGTGATATTTTCGTTAAAACTAACGAAAATATCACGACTTAACCTAACGAATCGTCAAGGGCGTACAGTTGACCTAACCTGGCATTCAATTAACCTAACCGGGCATTCAATTAACCTAACTAGGTATTCAATTAATCTAACCAGTTGGTTAATTTTAATGTTTTATATATATATATTTTTTTTTTTTTTCTTTTACTACAGTAAAAAAAAATTATTTTTAATTTAACCTTGACGATTGGTTAGGTTAAGTCCTAATATTTTCGTTAAAAAAAAAAGATTAAAAAAATTATGTTATATTATTTTTGACTGTACAGTAATTATGTATTACCCGAACGGTAATAACAGCCTTCCGCAGGAATATCCCACCTGTATTGCCGGGATATTTTTGCTACCCGCATGAAGGGCGGGCTCTCTGCTAGTATAATATATGAAACGTCCAATCGACATTTCATAATAAATTGAGTTTTCTGAAGTGAATAATAAATATTCTGAAATATGTACTAGATATTTAAAATATCTGAAAATATTTACTAGATATTTCAAATATCTGAAAATATTTACTAGATATTTCAAATATCTGAAAATATTTACTAGATATTTCAAATATCTGAAAACGGTGCTGAAATGTTTCAAATATATTAGGGCATAGAAATTAAACATTTCATTTGTATAATAAGTTAACTCTCCACTGTTTGCTCTTAGACGTATGCACACTGAAGTTAAAAATATTTTGAAACCGTGACGAAGTTCAGTTAGTGTTCGTATTTATAGGATATTTCAAAAAGACGGGAAAGCAATTATTTTATTTGTACAGTGTCCACAAAGTCCCTTTGCAGTGAAATTATAGTATATCTCTATGTTGCCCTTGTTTTTCATGCATAGGGACTTTGTGGCCAGCCTATACATTTATTCCATGTACGATTAGGTCTTCTGACTTTCATGTATTTATTAATATATTTATTTGGCTTGGCTTAGACTAGTAAAGTCTTACAAAATTAAGAAGTAACTTGTGACCCTGAGCTTGGCCTTAAACCTAGGTCTCTTAATACTATATACCCTACGTCCAATCTCTAAATTAAATTGCCTATACTTCAGAAAAGAACTGATGAGTTAGACAGGGTTCAGGTTGGAGCAAACTAAAATGAATCTAGGACTAAGAAGTAAAACATTTGAGGAAAGATTAGCTGAATTGGATAAGGATTCACTCGAAAAGCATTGATTTAAAGGAGAACTAATTCGAGCACTTAAAATGCTAAATTGCTTTCATAATGTAAATTATTTGAAGTTATTTGATAGGAATACAGAGTCCATTTCATCAAAATTACAAGCAGTAATGGATATAAATTTAACGTCAAACGGTTTGGAGAGTAATGCTTTGAAGCAATTCTTACCATATAAATTTAAACTTAAACTCTTTAAGCTTTCATATATTACATATTTCACTGCTAGGTAGTTCATGAAATATTTCATAAGACATTTCAGATTAGTCTTTTCATTTGTCTTTGCCAGATTAGTTTTTTCATTTGTTTAAAAATCTGGGACAATTAAGACATTTCAAAACTAATTAAAATGTCTAACGAAATGCTTAACTAAAATGAAATATCTAACGCATTGGCCTACGGGTGGCCAAGTTTCCTGGACCCAAGAGCCACATACGACGTTTTTCAGATGTAAGAGAGCCGCAAAATATTTTAAAAAGAATTTAATTATTAAAAACATATACATATAGTTATACTCACATTATTAAATTGTTTAATTACTGCTTGTAGAAGGCTTACAGTAGTTTGGGTCTTCATTTTGGCTGTTAATGCTTTAAAGTCTGGCTGATGTGATGTTAAGGCGGTATGAAGAAGCTCAGTCAAGTGTTTGTTCCAAAAACTGAGATAAGTCGGAAACTGGTTTTCCTGAGGTGAGAATACTTTGTCTCTGGTACTTGCTTCCAAAACTCAACTGCAGGTAAGCTTTTATGTATCAACTTTAAACCCACGTCCTCCTGTAGCTCCAAAAGTTCTGTTTGTATTGAAGCAGCTTCCGTAACAAAAGGTGTGGTAACAGGACAGCCATCGTTGGCGACATCAATCAGGAAAGGATTTACAAGAAATTCGAAGCATGGTTTTAGCGTCTTTAGTTCATCAAACCTGAACTGAAAATCATCAATTAGTCCTTCTAATTTACCTTTGTATTCCTCCAATTTACTCTTTTATTTCAATATCAGGAAAAGTGTTTGCTCGGTTTTTCAGGTGGGGAAAGTGGTCAAATTTTTTTGTTACTAGATCTTTTTGGAAGAGCTTTATTTTATTCTGGAAACTGAAAACTGTCTGTGTAAGGTCAGAAATGACCTTATCCTTTCCCTGAAGTGCCAAATTTAGATTTTGAAGGTGTATTACATCAGTAAAAAACATCAGATCCTGCACCCATTCGTGATCTAGTTGTGGGTATGACTTTCCCTTTTCTTTCAAGAAATCAATGATAGGCTCCAACAGTGCAACAAACCTATTTAGGAGATTACTAGTTGATAACCACCTTACAATACAGTAGAATGAAAGGTCATCTGTCTTATCTTGAAGATCCAGCTCCTCGATAAAATTTCTAAACGCTCGGTGCGTTTTTGCATTTGAACGAATAAAATTCACAATTTCTAGAACACATTTCATAACACTGTCATACCTAAAGTACTTACTTACCAAATGACCACGGTGAATGATACAGTGAATAAAGAGACACACAGGATACTTGGGATCGCGTGTCAAGAGCCCAACTAGGCCTACATTTTATCCTACCATAGCTGGTGCTCTATCTGTTGCAACACTGACAAGTTTATTCAATGGTACTTGAGCATTTGATAATGCCTCGTCAAATGCGTTCTTTATGTCAACCCCTCTGGTGGTTTCTCTTAGGGTCATTAAGTCCAAGAGTTCTTCTTCACATTTCCATCGCCAATAACATAACGAACAAATATCGCCAGTTGAGGGTTATCTTTAATATCTGTGGATTCATCGAGGGCCAAACTGAATGCAACAGAATTCTTCAAATCACTCTGCAACGAGCATGTAATTTCAGCACTGATCTGGGAAATACGTCTCTCTGTAGTGTGGCGGGAAAGAAAAATACTTGCTATTTGTTCTCGAAGCTTTGTGTTATCTGGAGCGAGAATTGCAGTAACATCGGCAATATTCTTCTTCACAAATTCTCCACTACTGTAGGGAAGTTGAGCACGAGCAACATTCCATGCCATAACAAAACTAGCTTCAGTAAAGTCAGCTGTCTTACACAATGATGAAAGTACAGTTTGTTGGGCAACTAGGCTAGATTTCAACATTGTTAACTTAGTCTTCCGCAATTCTGATTTGGGAGGAAATTCCGTAATAAAATTTTTATAGTTAGTTTCATGATGACACTTTAAGTTACTGGCTTTAAAGTGATTGAGTGCCACGTGGCAGATAAGATACACAGGTTTCCCACCCTTAACAGTAAAGGCAAAGCTCTCCTCCCACTCCTATTTAAAAACTCTATTTTCTTCTTCATATTTCCGTTTCTTACATTTTGTCTGCTCAGTCATTTTAATCAACTAAGGGGTTGTATAACTTTCACTTGTATAGCTGAGAAAAATAGCCACTATTTGATCTAAGAAACCAATTTTAAAACACACTCACTCGTTATTACACTCGGCCCGCAGCCTCTAAGGTGTGCGCGTGTTCGCGCGCACTCGCGTTGTGAAACCCGCACACACAGCAAAATAAAATGCGCACAGGCTCAAGCGTATGATGAGTCACGACAGTAAATGAAGTAATTTCAAAAATATACCGTCACACAAGGTCTGACCATTTGCATCAACATACTCTATAGTCGCTCTTTTAAGTATTAACCCCTTCCGCCCGACTTCGCCGACGTTCGCGCAATTACGCAATATGGATTTTTTTTACTCTATGTATTTGCATTTTTTTTCTTTTATACATTAACGCATTGAATATAAACCTTCTCTTTCTTATTTTTGCATAAAAACGAATAGTAATTACTCATAATTCATAAAAAAAATAAAATTTTTTATTTTATTCCTATTTTGTGAATGGATAAAATCATGTATTAATCTTGATAGTCTATTTTAAATTGTTAAATGCTAAAATTGTTTTGAGAAATGATAACTAAAATACTGTAGTCATTTTTCAATTAATGTTATTTTTATTTTATTTCTTTATTTTTGTTGAATTTTATTTTACTATTTTTTTATTTTATTCATATTTTTAGAATGGATAAAATGTTTTCTTTTTTAAGAATATATAATATTGTAAACATTTTTTTAATATCCATTTAATAGTACCGTAATGATCAAGCTATCACCTTATGGAAAATAATTTATTAAGTATTTAATATTTATATATTTCATTTTGAAGATAATAGCGCTCAGAAAAGTTTGCACAATTTTTCACCATGAATCTAAATGTATGCACAACGAAAATTTCTTGCGCACACGGACTAAAAAAAATTAGAGGGAACATTGCCAGCAGGGTAGCTCGAGGGGTACTGGACACTGGTGAGTGGCGATTGGTGTTAATTACATAATTATCTTGCTTAATGCCTGTCACGCAAAATAAACTGTCGTACGCATGATGCATTTTATTGTCAATTCAATTTTTCCGTTTTTTTTTAATATTTTTTTTATTATGTGAAAAAAAATTATATTTGTATTATGAATTTTGTCTTTTATGATAAATACAATAAAAACCAAAATTGTCTCGCGAGCCGCAGTTAACAACTTCGAGAGCCGCATGCGGCTCTCGAGGTTTGGCCACCGTTGGCCACCGTTGCATGATTAGACATTTCAAAATTCACAAAATTGGGACAATGAAACGTCTACCTCTGTTTATAGTGTAGTAAGTTTTATGCTTTATTAATGCTTCATTCAGTGTTTCATTAATGTTGTACACAAACTGTGTTCTTCAAACAATTTGTGCGAAAACAGCAAATTTTTTCCCCGACAATGTACACATATGGCATTATAACATGTTTATTTGTGCGTACGTACGAGTATATTTATGAGTTACTTATAGTTGTTGTTCGTGCTCAGAACTAATTGGGGAACACAGTCTCTGCTGACGCTCACTTTACTTATATTTCTGCCCGAAAGCGTGCAAAATCTGTTCTTCAACTGGCAAAAAATGTCTTCATCAAACAAAAATGTGAAAACAATCTAATTCTAATTCTTCTCCCTCTTTCTAGCACGTAGCCAAGAAACTCTCCAACAATTTTACTTCTTCTTCTTCTTCTTTCCCTCCTCTTTTCCATTCTGACGGATCAGATGCCGTTTTTTTTCTCCTGATAAAGCTGAACTCTTCATTCAGACTTTCGCATCCAACTCAATCCTGGACGATTTTGGAATTGTTCCTCCATCTCCCCCGCTTTCTGCCTTTATTATGTCTGAAATTAAAATCTATTCTAAAAATATTTTTTCTGCCCTAGCTGGGATCAACTCTTAGAAAGCGTACGGTGCTGATGGTGCTTCTGTGCTAACACCCTGCCTTGGCAAACTCTTTCGTCTTTAGCTTTCATCTGGTACTTTCCCTTCCTTCTTGAAGTTCGCTTTCATTCAACCTGTCATAAAGAAAGGTGACCGCTCTCAACTCACCAATTATCTGCCAACTGACTTGATTTCTTGACTTTCTAAAGTTTTCCAACCTTTCCAAAATAGGAAGACTCTTAAACACCTCTTTACTCGCAATCTTCTTTCAGATCGTCAGTATGGATTCCGCAAAGGACGCACTACTGGCGATCTTCTTACATATCTCTCTGACGTTTGGTTATCCTCCTTTCGGGATTTCGATGGAACTTTTTCTATTGCGCTAAACATATCAAAAGCTTTTGATAGAGTCTGGTACAAATCTTTAATTTCCAAACTGCCCTCCTTCGGTTTCTATCCTTTATCTGTGACCTCATCTTTAATTTCTTTTCTGGCTGATCTATAGCTGCAGTTGTAGATGGATGGCCACTGTTCTTCTCCTAAAGCTATTAATAGTGGTGTTCCTCAGAGTTCTGCCCTGTTACCTACTCTTTTCCTCTTACTTATCAATGATGTTTTAAGACGCATTTCCTGTCCTATCCACTCCTATGCGATGATTCCACCTTTCAATTCTCCATGTGCTTCACAAAGCGTCCCTCTCAACAGTCACTTAATGTTTCGCGTGAGAAGTCTATGGTGCACCTGACTTCTGATGTTTCTGCTATCTCTGATTGGGACAGAGAAAACCTTGTGGGTTTTCAATGCCTCAGAAACCCAGTTCCTTCATCTGTCTAATCGTCACAATCTTCCACACGACTATCCCCTTACCTTCAACAATACACAACTCAATCCTTCCTCTTCTCTTAACATTCTTGGCGCTTCCTTTTCTCGTGACCTTTCCTGGAAAGATCACATATACTCTCTTTCTAAAACAGCTTCAAATAGGTTAGGTATACTGTACCGGCTCCGCAGTTTCTTCACCCCCAATTCATTTGCTGTCTCTGTACAGGGGTCTTGTCCGCTCTTGTATGGAGTACACTTCTCATATGTGGGATGGCTCAACCCACGCAGGCTCTCTACTTGACCGGGAGGAATCAAAGGCTTTTCGTCTCATCAATTCCCCGCCTCTAACTGATTATCTTCAATCCCTCTCTTTTCGCAGCAGCGTTTTCTCACTCTCTTTACTATCGCTATTGTAATGGACATTCCTCTTCTGAACTCTCTAACTGCATGCTCCTTCTTTAAGAAGAGCGCGCAGCACCAGACTTTCTACACGCTCTCATTCCTTTTCTGTCCAACTATCTAATGCAAGGGTTAATAGGTATTTTCAGTCTTTCATCTACTCACCCGCTCAACTCTGGAATATGACCGACCTTGATTTTGACGCTCTTTTTCTTCTTCTATGAGGAGGGGGTGCGGTGCTTTTGCGGGCATTCGCCCTTGGCCCCTCCTCTCTGCATAAAATATATATTTATTATCATCAAAAAGAAAGAGAGAGATTTTTGTTCCTTATGCTGGAAAAATTTCGTTTTAAGAAAATGAAAGTCACGGTTAAAAATTTTAAAAAAATCGTAAAAACGAACCCAACAGTAATTACTCGTAGCGTGAAATTCAATTAATAACGCCTTACCGATTCTAATGATAAGACCTAATCTATTATGAAATGGTCTTGGCATTACACGAACAACTATCGGCGCTAAATGAGGGCAATTAGGGTCAACTCCACAACTCTAACTCGCCATACAAAGAGAGAGAGAGAGAGAGAGAGAGAGAGAGAGAGAGAGAGAGAGAGAGAGAGATGTTTAGCTGACATGTTTGTTGCTACCCCATCCCACCCCATTACCAAAGTTCCTTGAAATAAGAGTTCGAAGCCTTGATTACAAGGTTTTTTATTTTTATTTATAAAGAAAGTCTCCCATTCACAAATTAGCTCCTGTCGCAGCAGTTTTGGACGGCAATTCGCCATATAAAACCTCCCCACATGATTAAAAAACAGAAAAAGAAGAAAAAACATATATATATATATATATATATATTAAAAATTTTAACTAATTAAAAAAAATCTAAAATGACTCCGAAATGCGAGGAAAACGCAAGGAACATAAGAGCGAAAAACATTCTAAAACTTGCTACAAATTTCGTTAGCTCACTTCTTGTCTTAAACAGGAGCAAAGTTTGTTTTACTTTTAATTCTAATTTTCTCTTTTCCCAAGAAAAAAGGAATATATATATATATATATATATATATATATATATATATATATATATACACTCGGTGGTGTAGTGGTTAGCGTCGCTGACTACGAATCCATCGGCCCCGGGTTCGAGACCCGACAGCAGCCGGCGCGCAGCAAAACTCAGCTGTTCATCCTTCCACACAATAAAGGAAGTGGTTGGTAGATAAATGGGTACCCTAGGTGGCCTAGTGGTTACGACGCTGGGCTGCTGATGGAGCGTTGTTCGGATTCCACGTTAAACTGTAGGTCTAAAGTGGAGTGAAAAGCTTGACCTTCGTCAGAATGAACAATTCGGGCGGAAGCTAACCAATGGTTAACCAAAGGTTATATATCAGACAGGGGGTAATAGCAATAGGTAAATAGTAATAGTAATAGACTATTACAGGATTTTTTCAAGTAATAGTAATAGATCATAATTTTTTGGCTGTAATAGTAAGAGTAATAGAAGGCAAAGTAATAGATAATAGTCTATTACTTTTCCATTACAGTGGCAATGGACATATTGTGTGAACAAAAACTGAAAAATGAACTAAATCTACTCTAAACTAAAATAAACAGGTATGTGAACTAATATTGTGGCAAATTTTTCCTTCAATAAAGTAAAATTTATGAAGACCTGCAGTCTCTGAAATTGTAATGATTTAGTTGAAACAATTATTTGTTATTTGGCTGCCGCTCAGCCTCATCCTGGATCCATGAGTGCAGAGCCCTCTGCCTCATCCTGTATCCATGAGTGCAGATCCCTCTGCTTCTCAGTCTTATCCTGGATCCCTGAATCCAGACACTGCTACATCGCCAGCTCAATACCATCTCACCTAAGGGGACTTGGTGAATTGGGATGCTGAGAATGCAGTCGGGGGTCATGATGAGGAGGCATCTTGGACAATGGTGGTAAGGAGGGTCCGGAAGCGAGAGACCCCTCCGAGAACTGCTACCACTGCAATAGCTAATGGTTGTGGTCCCTCAAGGGGGTCTGGTCCCACTCATGCACCGGCTAGAGGGAGTCAGCCTTTGGCAAAGGCTGGCAGAGAACGGCGGGGTATCATAGGGGCTGCCAAAACAGATCGTATGATGGCTGTACCAATGAAGACCGCAAACATTTTTGTCTCGAGATGTCGACCTGATCTCACGGCCGAGGAGCTGCAGGTTACATGTAGGAAAATTGACTCCAGATGAGTAGAATGGGCGCAAAAGGAGAGAGTGCAATGCAATTGAAAATGTTGATCAATGTTGCATAAGTTATGCAACAAATCAGGGAGGAGGAACGTTGCAAGATGTTATGCAATAAAGAGGAGGGGGGAATGTTGCAGGAGCAACAAGGGGTTATGCAACTTGGAGGCGGAGTTATTCCCCAAGAGAAAGAAAGGAGAAAGAGGAAGAGAAGTGTTCGCCTGGCAGGAGCCAAGCACATATTAAGACTTCAGCCGAGTGGCCGTTGTCTTAATATGTTCCTAATCAGCCAGGTGGCTTAATCAGCCTGTTGGCTTATCTGGCTGAGCAGCCAGATTGCGCTATTTATTTAATTAAAGTATATATTCTGGCTAAATCAGCCAGTTTGCTTATATGGCTGAGCTGCCAGATTGCGCTATTTATTTAATGCCTTTAACAAGCCAGTTGACTTAGAAGGCGTAAATGGCTTGTTCAGGTGTACATTATTGAGTTGCCAGATTGCGTTTATTTATTTAATTAAAGCATATATTCTGGCTTAACCAGCCAGTTGATTTAGAAGGCGTAAATGGCTTGTTCAGGTGTACATTATTGAGTTGCCAGATTGTGCTATCCAGATATTTTTCGACAGTTGGTTTAGAAATCCGTTTTAGAAGGCAGCCATTTGCTGTAATTAAATGTCGTGTACAACCAAAAGAATTAAATAAAACACCATTACATCATTCTGTTTATTTAGACGAATTAAAGGATTCAATTTCACGAAATATATATGATAGAAAATAAATATACAATAGAATATATATGATAAAAAATAATAATAGCATAAGAAATAAGAACGATGAATATATAATCAAAATAAATATACACAATGGAATATATATGATCAAAAAATAATAATAGCATAAGAAATACGAACGAGAAATATATTAGGTCATCCCATAAGTAATGCGACATTTTTTTTTTATTTTTTATTTTTTCCATTTTTATCATTATTTTACGGCTAGAAATCAAACAACTCTTTGAAGTTATTTATATTTAAATAAATATTTATTTAAATATAAATAACTTCAAAGAGTTGTTTGATTTCTATCCGTAAAATAATGATAAAAAAGGAAAAAAATAAATAAAAAATGACGCATTACTTATGGGGATGACCTAATATAATCCAAAATATACAAAACGTTGTAATATAACCATCAATACCGTATATTAGTACAGGAATATATATATATATATATATATATATATAATATATATATATATATATAGTTATATTAAATAATTAAATATATTGAAAATAATAATATACGAAACGTAGAAACAATTGCATATTAGTACAGGAAATATATATATACACATATATACAATTAAATAATTAAATAAATAAATATATATCAAAATACTATATGTTCTACGCCGCAAAAAGCTAAACTCACACGTAATCGAGTCTACATTCACATCGTTATTACTTTGCACTACACGGTAAAACCGCTCAAGTTATAAGGATACTTATACTTGACATAAATGGCTTTCATATCTTTCAATACTATTTTTATGCCCACTTTCCATTCGGCTGGCAAGTTACCTTTAAACACGGCTAGAATACAATCAAAAGCACGCACAAAGAGGTCATCGTTAACCACAACATCATTATTAAATACAAGTTTATAAACACTCCTTTCCCAATGGAGGGTTTTTCTTACCGTCCCGAGATTTTCAATTGTGAACTCTTCTTCACTCTGCATAGCAGCAATTGAAATAATCTTCCAAGTCGTAACGACAGCTACTAATTATATAGAGATACAGCTCTTCAGGGTGAACAGTGTAGGCAAGCTCTGCCCTGTACTGCTCAAGTGCTTTGTACCAATGTTCAGGATATTTCGAAGAGTCTAAACCTTTTAAATATGCATCCAGCTCTAGACAATTCTCGCCTTGTTCATTCCTACATTCGATAAATCCATCGAGCAGAACGGTGTATGCGTATTCAAGAACCGTGTCAAAATAAATCATATCCGTAACACGAGCGTCTAATATAGGATTCAGCTTGCGGAATCCGACGATTTCAAACATTCTGTCGAGGATGAAACGGTTTCGCGTAGGGACAAGAACGTTATTATCAGATGCATTCTTCCACATCAGTCGTATATCAATGCATGGCTGATCGTTATTTATACACAACGTGCAAACAACGGCATATGAGGGGGCATCACTAATCTGCTCTCTTCTTGTACCTACGCCTGCAGGTATTTTATAACGATCCTCTTCCCACTTCTCAACTATCCCGAAGACTTCTATTCATCTCCTCAACACTTAAATAAATAACATTACGTTTGCTTGTTTGCCTACAAATTGTTTCAAGTACATAGTTAATGGTGCCAGTTTCAGGCCTGAACACACGCAATGACTTCGTCACGGACACATCGTACGCGACGTTGAGAATGCTTCTCAAAGGAAGTTCCATCGTATTCGCACGTCTAGTCGGTTCAATCTCTGAGATGACTATGAGCCACAGGTGGGATGAATCGGCTCGACGGGCGGAGTGAGTCACGCTGATGAAACGTGTACGGGTTTGTTCGAACTCGTGTGTTTCAGAGGGGTGAGGTACATGGGTGGGCGGCTCGCTGAGGGGAGCGAGTCACACCATAAACTGCTGAAGCGTGTACATGCTTGTTCGAACACTTGTGCCTCTGGACAAACAGAATTTTCCGCTACATGAAGCAATGCCAGCTTTAATGTTTTATCACTCACCAGACGTTCATTTTCACAAACTAAACATCTTCACAATCCGGTGCACTATTTGAGAGAAACATATGCCCATATTTATTCTTTTTGTTTAACAAGTGATACTCGTCTCTAAAGTCTGTTAAAAATTCACACAGCCCATTAGCCACAACTTCGCTACAAACCTCGTCATGATATATATTAATGTAGTGGTAAAAATGCTTAAGATTCTTCATGATGACAAGATTTACATTCTCAACCGTAGAGTATGAGGAGTCAGTATGATGTAACATGACATAATATCGCTTGTCACACCACTCATCAACAAGACTCACAATCCATAACCGCTGTTTATCTTCTGAACGTGTTGCTTCTTCTACTTCGCGGTATATGTGAGCTTTTATAAAGGTTAGGTCTACAACATACTTCAATACATCGTTTGTACTACGTAATCCTACAATGCCCTCGCCAGAATACCCGTAGAGTATTTGAACATCTTGGTCTTTCGCATGGCTCAATGTAGCCTAAAAAGTATTAAAGGAGGGGGGAATAGGGAGTTTTTCAGTATCCACCACATCTTGGCACTTTGCCGAATACCACTTCATAAACGTTGAAAACGCAATATTAAAGGTAGCCATTACTATTTTTCGTCTACGCGGGAGAATACACGTCTGAGCTCAAGAGTATGCAGAGGTCAACTGAGCACGCAAGGATAGAGATATGCTCAGGTAGTGGCAGGAGTCACGTGACCGACCTTACAGTGGGCGGAGCTTAGCTTTTTACTGTACACACACACGCAGTCACGCAAAGGAGAAAATGAAACCTTAATTGATGCAAATATACGTGATAAACATATCATTATCAATAGACATATATAAATACAATCAAGGATTAAGGTAACCAAAGGGTACGGTGTCATAGGTACCAGGCACCTGGTAACGCTTCCTATAGGTGTTACGGCATACCTTCGTGCCCTTAAGTTCCTTCACACACCCCAGTTTCTTCGCCCGAAAATTGTGCGTCCCCACAGTCAGTTGCGGTGGCTGGTCACCCTCATCTTCCAAGCACACTAGATCCTTCAACGAGTCAAAGTTAACGACTCGACGGTTGGCATGGTTAAGAATGATACCCTTAGCCTTCATCCCCCACCCTCACCCGTACCCGATAGGTTTTTGGCCCTGTTGATACAAACAAGTTCGCGTATGCACCATCACCATACTCGTCCTTGATCTCATCAGTTACCTCTCCGAGGAATTCCCCAATAGCAGGCATGTATTCACCCTGCCTCGCTGTGAATATCACGCTATCTGTGTCAGCGTACAACACCCTTCGTCCAAGAGAGTGCAGTAGACCCCAAAGTTTGATGCGGGCGTAGGCCGATGTGAAGCTGGCTACAGGTATGTTTGTAACCCGTGAGGTATCTGTGGCCA
>JAJOZX010000028.1:12500-20000 GCA_023014485.1 Bathynomus jamesi | reverse complement strand
GACATTGAGCGTCCACTTTTGGATTTTGGATCTAGGCTTGCTTTAAACCCTAGATCCACGTCCCAAAGCTGGATCCTGTCTGCTTTGCAGATAGCTGGTGAGGGAAGCTATATTTATGGGATCTCTTTGCGAGAGACCCGTTGCCCACGTCGGGCTAAAATCATGAAAAAGGAAAAAAACTATGGTATTTGTCATTTACCATTACTTATTCGGACTATAGTGGATTTAATTTTCCCAGAAGAGTTCCTTGTTCCATGCACGGTCTGTGTTTAACATATAATGTTCTCAGGGAACCATTCTGAGTTTGTGTGTATATTATATATATATATATATTATACAGTATATGAGGTTCCACAAAACCTTAGCCCCCCCCCCCCCCCCATTTGCAGCTTACATGTTTACTTATATCGAAATAGTTTTTAGTGATTATAAAAATATATAAATTCTTTATTTATTGCAGGTATTAAAATTACTCTAGCTGATGAAGTGATAATATAATGGTTTCTCAATTAATTGGTGATTCGGAGAGGCAACGTGTGATAGATCGCATACGAGCAATAACATTTCAGGAAGCTCGTGATGCTGGAGCCACCTTTATAACACGTTCATGGGTTGCCAAAAAGTTGCGAAGAAGTGAGGACTTCGTCAAAAGAAATTGGAATAAAACTTTGGATGAATGTGAAATGGATACAACGAAATCTGGGCGCCCAACCAAATTTGCCACTCTCTCAGAACACAAAAGACATCATTGAAAGCGGTACGCGTAAGCGGAAAAACAGCTGTGCTAAACTTTCTAGGGAGATCGAAGTGTTGAGAGGAAAGATCGTTAGTGGTGAGATCATTCGACTGTACCGTCATAGGCAAGGTTTAAAGCCTTGGCATGAACTTCAAAGCCAAGAAAAACTCAACATCGATGACGGAATGTGGTTTGCCCATTATCTTGAAGATTGGGATGTGGATGATTTCATGCATTTAGCTGTCTCCGATGAATTTTTTGTTTACGTAACACGTCGGCCTAACTACCAAAATGATCGAGTGTGGGCCACAACACCAGGTGAAATCGATGACAATGAACATTATCGCGAATTATTAAAAGTCCAGACTGTGTTGGTGTTTGTTTTTCATTGCAAAGAAGCTCATGTGGGTCCTGAAGCCAAATGGTCAGAATTGGGATGGACAGTATTTTCGTGATATTATTCTATCCCAGCATGTCATTCCTTTTCTAAGAAACCCAAACAATGTTATGGATGTCGATCAGGTCACATTTCTGCACGATAAGGCCCCCTGCTTTCAGGCATTAGCCACTCAACAGTTGTTGCGGAACCATGAGATCGATTTCTTTGGAAATGAAGAATGGCCAGGAAATTCTCCTGACCTGAACGTCTGTGAACACATTGGATCAGTTATAAAGGACAAAGTTGAATGTCTCTTGTTTCAAGAACATGCAGCAAATCGATTTTCGAAGGATACGATGACGCAACACATTGAAACTGTTTTAGCAAATTTGCGTAACGATCAAGATCTATTCACGTCACTTTTGGCAAGCTACCCAAAGCGAATTCAGGCTGTCTTGGAAGCCAATGGCGGGAACACCAAGTTTTAATTGTTTCTCATTAAATGCAGGATTAAATTCTCTTTTGTAAGGTATGTTTAGTTTTACTGTACCTCTAATGGTTTAGGCCATGGGCGGGGGGAGCTAAGGTTTATTGGAGCCCCGTATATATGTACACACACACACACACACACACACACACACACACACACATATAATATATATATATATATATATATAAGTACAAAACACCAAATTGACCCTACTTAGTTAGTTAGTTGTATTCTGAATACAACCAATATGTCGAGTATAACTAACATTTTCACAATGTAACAGAGGTCATCATAAGGTAAGTAGTTATTTCACTTTTATTTCTTAAACTTTGTTCATAATTTATTCGAACTTATTAATTATATGAATGAAGAGATCTGAAATTGTTAACATCATTTTATTGCTCGTAAGAATGTTTTAGTCATTATACCACCTTCTAAAGCTTATATTATTTCTTCGTAAGATCGAGCACGATTTTATTTGGGATTAGTCTTCTGGGACTTAATTCTCAACTTTCGAATCGACTTAACCCGAATAAAGTTTCGTTCAGCAACTCTCGATTCTCTCCTTTGGTCCGGTTCTATGGCCGTTGTCATCTCTTGTGGTGGCCCTCGTAACCATTAACAATCGTGATCGCGTCATCATCGAGTTCTTGATCACGACTTAGCGACTTAATAAGTTTCCATCAAGATGGAACTTTGTCTTCACTGAATACAGAGCCCACCACTGTCACTCGTATTTACTTCCTATTTTTTTTAGTTTATAACTTTTTTTAGTTTTTCATTTAGTCATTATATATTTATACATTTCTATCTAGATTATCTATGTTTAATTATCAAACCTTTGTCTATGCAATCGAATCACTTGATAAGGGCCTACATATAAGAGAGAGATTCAAGTCATGCCTGATAAATTATATATTAAATACTTTTGAAGCAGGTCTCTCTCTCTCTCTCTCTCTCTCTCTCTATATATATATATATATATATATATATATATATATATATATAAAACTTTGGTTAGCTTCCGCCCAAATTGTTCATTCTGACGAAGATCAAGCTTTTCACTCCACCTTAGACCTACATTTTAACGTGGAATCCGAACCACGCCCCATCAGCAGCCCAGCGTCTTAACCACTAGGCCACCTAGGGTACCCATTTATCTACCAACCACTTTCTTTATTGCGTGGAAGGATGAACAGCTGGGTTTTGCTGCGCGCCGGCTGCCGTCGGGTCTCGAACCTGGGGCCGATGGATTCGTAGTCAGCGACGCTAACCACTACACTACCGAGGCGCTTGTATATATATATATATATATATATATATATATATATATATATATATACATATATATAGATGCGTTATTATATTTAATCTTATTTACTATTCAGTCGTAATTTTAAATATAAAACGTCATTTCGTATTCCTTTCATTTAATAAATATTATCCCCATCAGTAATATTTATCCTTCCTACCTTTCCGTTTTAGATTTCTTCGTTTTCTACCTTCAAAAATCTCCCTAAACTCGCTCGTATCTTTCTGATATGGACTAAATACAGGGTGATCCATAAGTGTTCCCAAAACTATTTGTGAAGTCATTTTTGGAACACGTTTTCGGGTCACTCTGTATACAACTATGATACGTATCGAATTTGTCTGTCAACCGATTTCGGTTCGTGTTTGCTCTACCTTTTCATTATCATACAATACGAATAAATCCTTTATTTCAACGTAACCTAATCGGGATAATCTGAGGAATGACAGTTTTAATATATTTAATACACAATTTGGTACGAAACTGTGTATAAGAATTGCATGTCGAATTCCATCGCAGCGTTCCTCTTGTTGGGATGCGTCATTTGCATTCATCAAAGACTCGTTAAAAGGACAAAGCTTGCTTTAGTCGTGAATAAAGTGAACGTTCAATTAAAGCTGTAATTCTGATTGATGGCGCCAGTTGACGCAAATCTTCGTAATGTAACTTCACCCCTGAAATATGAACACACGCACACGCACACACGCACACACACACACACATATATATATATATATATTATATATATATATATATATATATGTGTGTGTGTGTGTGTAAATGAAATGTATGACTCATTTTTCCTCTTCATAATATCCTGTCGGGTCATTGTGCAAGTTTATGCCCACTGCAAGGCCCCCTAATTATAACTATTGTTATGCTCGTTTTGGGGCTGACCGAGCTTATACTTCCCGGCTCCGGTGCCTTCTAACTTAGAGGGCAGGAGGTTCCGGAGACACGCAAGGTAAGCACCCCTTTTCTGTATTAAATTTTATTATGTAAATGTTATTTTGTAACAATTATAACTACTTATTTCCATATATCTAATTGTGTAAACACTTATATTATGTATTTTTATTAGCGTATGTAACAATTTTGGTTAGGTTAGTAATTGTGCTTATTTCTCTCACACAAGGGAGCTACGAGCCTTGATCTGAGACTCTACTCTAAATGTAGTGTCAGAATTGAGAATCACCACCTTGAACAACAGAAGCCTTGCTACATCTTGGAACCCTTGTGACCAAGTGTCATCATCCTATTGGATAGCCTGGGGTCACGGCAGATTAGCTGTCTAATCAAAACAATCTTAAGTATTTAAGCGCATTTGGACTTATTTAATTTATTTAACTCGTATTATTTTATCACGGTTTATTCATTTTCTCATTTATTTGTATTATCTTTAATCTGTAACTTAATATATGTAATTATTTTTCCCAAGTGTTGTTGATCCCTTTTTAAAAGAACCTCGTCAACCAACATCCCCTGACTATATATATATATATATATATATATATAAATTATATACTGCCATTTGTTATATATAACTTAAATTTTAGGCTTTAAGTACCTTATAATATTCAGCACACCCTGTTTTATTAACCACCGTACGCCACTGAATTATATATATACTGTATAATATGAACTTTTTTAAAGTACTTAATGGATGAATGAATTATTATATAATTATGTGAGAACCCATTTCCCATTCTCAACGCTCAATTCTAAAAATGCTGGAAATGGTTTGAAAAATTTTGATTCAATGAAGCCACAAAGTATAATGTTTTTGAGAGTTTTTACTCTTGTTCACCGAAATATTTGAGTGCTTTTCTTTGCATTTAATTTAATTTGTTCTCATACTTGATATAAAAGAGTTTCTGTAAAGTTATAATTCACTACGAAGAAAGTATGATTATCTTTCGTGAAGATGAACGTCTTCATTATAAGAAATTTATTTCTTCGTTCTTCTACTAATAAAGTAAGAGTTGATTCTTTAAAATTGAGGCACTTTTATTAAATAATAAAAAGGGAATAATTTACGTTTATGACTTCACACGATTGTTGTGTAAGAATGGAAGTGTTTTTACACGCACACATGATCAGAAGATTCCTCCCCTTTGCGAAATTACTGTACGAGTATGACGAATTCGGGAGATGCAATTTTTTGTTTCGGTAGAAATGGAGCAGGTTTCATGTTCAATAGTGGTTTTTTGAAGTTCCTCTTTTTTTAGATAACTTCATAAAAAGAAATTAGAGGGATTGAAGCCAGGTGATAGAGAAGGCTACGCAAAATCGATCACAGTTTTGAAAAGGAGGATGCTTGTTTTCAATACGGGCTGCCCTGGTTCATAAACCAATTTTACTCTCCGAAAGGATGTAACCGTTGATATGGTAGTGTGGTTCATTATATGGTAGCGTGACAATTATATCTTAACGTTTTTCGTCGTATGATTATTCGCTCAAACCTCAATTAAGTGACACTGGTTACCGGAACAATTTAAAATGTACCTTCAATTGTTTTTTATGAAACCACGAAGTTTTAATTTTATTAACAAACAACAAAATGGCATCGACCTCAAGAGTCTCCGAGTCCTCTGGGGAAAGGACCATAAATGTCCCCACTTCTGGCTGTCCCGCTGCCGGAACAGAGGTCCGGGCAGTGGGGCTCGTTCTGCTACTGCTCAATCGAGATGTTCTGGGCTTCCAACTGACTCACTTTTCACAAATTTCGACATTCGTGGCCTTTCCTCAAATGTTCAATTTGTTGAACACCACCTCTCCTCGTTCTCACAAACTCGGGTGTCTGGGAGGACAGACAACAACCCCTTTTCTATACCCTTCTACTTTCTCATACTCAATTTCATTCCAAAGGTGGATGTTGCGTATATGTACACAACGACCTAACTTGCTTTTGTATTCCCGAAGTTGAATCCCCCGAATTCTTCACCCTCCGATTACCGCTTACATGCCGATCTCAAAATAAATACATCTACGTTGTCTACCTTTCTTCTAATTCTACTGCCTATCCAAACCTTCTTGGCTACCTATCTTTCAAAGTGGAATACATCCTATCCTGCTTTTATTTAGCTGGTTTCAATTTTAGGAGATTTCAATGTTCACCACCACCTTTGGGTTTACTCCCATTTCACTGACATCTTTGGTGAACTAACTTAAACTTCTATATCCTGAATGACCGAGAGTAGATTGTAATGTACACTACTCGTATCCCCGATCGCCTTGGAGATAGGCCTAACATTCTTGGTTTTTTTTCTCGCCACCCATTCTTCTTCTTACTATGTCAAACTTTTTTCTCCGTTTTCCAGTGGTGAGGAAGGAAAATTTGTCTACAGAGTGGCCACAAGGTCCCTTTGCAGTGAAATTAGAGCATAGCTGTATGTTGCCCTTGTTGCCTGCCCTTGGCCACCCTGTAGAGCTGTTTAAATTAAAAGCAGAACTATAGTTGTTGAGGGTTGGTTTCATATAGGGTTGCCAGACGTCCCGTATTTTACGGGACAGTCCCGCATTTGATCCAAAAATCCCTCGTCAAAATCCCGCGTTCAAAATGTCCCGCAAAAAATATTTTTTAAGCAAATTTTTTAGGGATGAATTGATTTAGAATTTCAATATTATGTTTAATAATTTCAATTTATTCACGATGTTTAATTGTTAAATATTATTGTAATAAATTTTTTTCTAATTTTGTTTTTTGTAACCATCGAAGAAATCGTTTCAATTTGAAAAAAAATTGGTCTTAAAAAAAAACCTCGGGAAAATTTTTTGTCCCGCATGGGCATTTGAAAAATCTGGCAACCCTAGTTTCATACTAAGGCTATACAGGGATTTGAGGATGCGGAGGTCGGTTGGTTGGTGTGCTGAGTTAATTTTGAAGTTGGTGGGAAGGAATAATCCTTTATTGCTGATTTGGACAGTTTGAATGGTTTATATATATACCTTTCAAATGTTCCGCGCGATAATTCCTCATTTCACGAAGGTCAAGCTTGTCGCCCCTCCTCTCGAATTGGCCTGGTGAAGTAGTGAGTTGGTTTCTTGTACTCTCCACCTCACATAGCCAGGTATGCCCGGCTCATCAGGGATTGTTCTGAACCAGGCATCTAATCTTCTTTGGAAGATGTCCACTGCAACACCACTCGTGTTTCTTAGGTCTTTGAGCAGCTGATTAAACAGTTTTGGTCCTCTCACAACAAAACTATTTTCTTTCAGGGTTAAGGATGTTCCCTCTCTCGCCTTTAATTTGGCAACACGACACAGTCTTCCTTTTCTACTTTCCACTGTTGTTTGGGGAGTTACAGGGTTCAGAGTAAGATTAGGGACTAGTTTCTCCATTATTTTCCAAGTGTAAATAATGGTGTATCTCTCTCTCTCTCCTCCTTTCCAGTGAATATAGATTAATTCGCGTAACCTTTCCCAGTAGTTTAGTTCTTTGCACCCCTTGATCTTGGCTTTGAAGCTTCTCTGAATCCCTTCTAGTTGTCTAGTTGTCTAATATAATATATATATATATATATATATAGGGGTGAACCAAATGTAGGTGGACAGTAAATGATAACGTTTATTTTGAGAATACA
>JAJOZX010000028.1:0-7500 GCA_023014485.1 Bathynomus jamesi | reverse complement strand
TTTGAGTCTTGTCAATTTCATCACAAAGATATCCCAATTTTTCCTGAACACCTTTTGTGACATGTGAAGCGGGAAAAAACTTTTCTTTGTACCTTGGATCCAAATAGGTAGCCAAAGAATACATGCCATTTGCTTCTAGGCCATCAAATCTCCTTGCTAGCTATGTGCGCATTATCTCCTTCACTGTTTTGATTCCATGATCAGCTTCAGAATCACCAATTCGAGGTTGCAGCACATTTTTCAAGGAAACGACGAGGGGAATAACCTCAGATATGGAAGAGGTGGAACTACACAATCTTTTTGTGATATCATCGAATGGTTCCAGCACAGCACACATTTTGACAAGAGAGTGAAGTCGACGTTAGTGAGTTGGTTGCATTTTGGAGTTAGCAGCGCTATATAGACTCAGTGGTTCCTCCAACTTCAGCGTTCTCTGCATCATGTAAGAAGTGCTGTTCCACCGTGTGGCGACATCATGAATGATTGTAAGTTCAGGTTGATCTAAGCGTTTCTGATTTTTTTTTTTTTAACTCATCCTGCGCCATTGTAGAATGGTTGAAATGAGTAGCGATGGGTCGAAGTCTAGCTAACAAGTCACTGAGAGATTTTTGTGAGGATAATCCACTTTTGATTACAAGTTGCAGTTTATGAACAGTGCAATCGATATTATGGACGCCAGTGAGAAACAAAGCTTTTATCATGTTTGCTCCTGAGTCGCGCATTACACAATAGATGGATGAATGGGCAATATCCCACTTCTGAAGCATCTGCTCCAATTTTTCTGACAAGTATTCTCCAGTGTGGCGATCTTCAAGTGGCATTACACTGAGCACCAAATTGGTTCTCTTGAAGTCTTGATTCACTGCACGGCATGTCAAAGAGAGTAAGGACACTCCAGCAGACGTGTCTGACCATTCATCCGTTTTCAATGATACTTTCAAATCTTTTAGAGGCTCAAGAATTTTAAATTCTTTGAAACAAAATCATAGATATCGTTGCACACAAGATCAGTGTAGAACTGACGCTGTTTCACTTTATACTGTGTAGCTGTTTCAGCCATGAGTCTCATGAAACCTAAGTCCTCAACGTGGCTGAGTGGCAAGTCATCGATTATATTTATTACACTGGTCAACACTTATTTTATTGCCAATCATATTAGAGTGATTTTGGGGTAACTTTGTGGTGCTGATTCCGAATATGACATCGGTTTTGCTAGATTGGCTCTAATTTATGAGATAATTGGTACCCCATTGAAACACGTAAAAATGCAAAAAATTTAATGTTCAGGCGGAGCCTACTTACAAATCGCATTGAAATTGTCTCAAATCATATAAAAGTAAACACATGAAATACATAATGGCATTTTATTCGGTCTCACCATCTAGAATGTTCCGGTAGTTTCCCATATGCACGCGTTATGGTTACGTTTCCTATTAATTGAGGGTATTCATTATCTCAAGAACTAGAGCCAAATCGGAAAAACTACTTTCATTTTGGAATTCAGCAACCCCAAAATACCCTAAATTCGTACGAATTTCCTTGGCAACGAAAAAAAAAAGTTTTTTTGTTGACCTGTGTTATCATTTCGGCTATGCGATAGTCCAGTGATTTTTATTTGGAATGATTCGCATCCCAAATTTTGACTTTTTCGAAGCAACTTTCAATCGGCTGATTCTTTTCTTTCACTGCACATTTCATTTCCTGTAGGGGTGTAAGAGACACTTTTGATTCCTTTTTCTTCTTTGACTGTTCATGAGCTTCATTTTCACTAGATATCACTTCATTATATTCCTTCTTATGCATTGAACGCAGATGGTTTTTTTAAATTAGTGGTGCTCCTTCCCTTTCGTGAATAGGTCTTATTACATATGACACACTTCCCTACATCGTTTGACACTCTCGAGAAGTACTGCCACACTGCACTCGTAGATCGCTCCATGTTGGTTGTACCACAGTCTAACACTTTACTAATGGGATGAACCACGTAACGTTACAAAGGTAGCGACGGAGAGCTAGCGTAACACAACCACCCTCACTCGTGTCTGAATAGATACTGAAGCTGGTGCTTTAGTTTAGTTTGTAACTTGGTGGTGAAGGTTACCTAATTTCTAATAAAAATATTGAGTGTTTTTATCTTTTTTTAATCAGCAGTAATCATACATCAGCATTGCTTTATTAAATATAATTAAAATAATGCTTTTCTAGCCACCTAGCGTTGATAAATGTAACTTAATACATAATGCATATTATCCATCCAGTCTAAGTAGCAATTCTAGATAAGTCGCAAACTTTTACTTTTTTGCACCCTTGAGTGAAGGCATGAGGCATGACAGGAACAGCATTTGGCGACGTTTATAGCATTTATAGCCATTACACTAGCATTTATAGTATTCGGTTGCCCTAGTGAGAAGATATCCTCAAACAACCACAATAACCGCACTGATAAATGAGGTTGCAGTTGCGGAGCTGAGAAAAGGCACCAAAGGATACTATTTTAACTTATCAAGCATGCCAGTCCAATCCTATTTTAGTAGAATCTCACTGTTCTCCATTTTCTCAGTGTAATGTTGTTGGTAATTTTCTATCTTGCAGAGTGCAGTTATCGCGTGTAATAAAATATATTAAACGCTGTGACTATTACAAAACAGTGTCAAATATAAAATCCTGAAATGAAACGCGTAATTTGAAAGTTTTAACCAAATCACTTTAGATTTAAGTTATTTAAAGCCTTGCAACGGTTTTTATTTTGGGAGGATTTCAACGTTAAATCAGTTTCATCGGTATTGTTAAATAATTTCACTTCTGTTGAATTTGCGCCCAAAATACACGACAAATTTCAGTTAAACTTAATTTACAAACTACTTGCCGTGAAGTATTTTTCATGCTAATTTTTCTATTATTATTATTATTATTATTATTATTAATTTTGCAGTGCGACTTGTAACAAAATCGACGGGCCGATTTCAGCGTTGCATTACGTAAAAAAAGAATTATAAAATAAATAAAATAAGATTTTATATATTCCTCCCCAATTGGGTGAAAGGACATTCTATTAACACCCTGAAAAACTAACCTAACCTAAACTATAATCTAACCCACAGTAATAGGCGGATCCAGAGCGGGGTTTGGGGGGCTTAATTGAAGCAACGTGGACATAAGCATTCAAACGTTTTACGTAATTTCGTTTAACCAAGATGTATGGGGCTTCCAAATTAAGCCCTGTTGCTTCAGTTAAGCCCCTGGCCCCCCTCTCAGGATTCCCTCGAGCTATTGTATATATGGAATATACAGGGTGTTTCAGGATGACTCTAGAAATATGGAAATTGGCAGAATTACTATGACAAACTTGAAATACCAAATACACACTACAAATTCCGCCAATTTCCCAATTTCCAGGGTCGACCTGAAACATCCTGCATATATGGAATTGTGCATGAAAACACAAGATTTTGCACACACCCACATATATATATATATATATATATATATATATGAGATATTTCACGCAGGAAAAGGAAAGCAGGAGTAGCGACGTTTCGCTCCAATCACTGGAGCATTCTCGAGCTTTGTTCAATAAAGCTTAAGAATGCTCCATTAATGGGAGCAAAACGTCACTACTCTTGCTTTCCTTTTCCAGTGTGAAATATCTCAACACTGAATCACACCCATAGGAAAAATAAACATTTTTTTATGGACAACCATTTTTATTTATATAATATGCTCTACATGGTTGCCATTGTTTTGAAAACACATTTCAATACGTGTTCCCCACTGTTGATGAACACGCATTAGCACAGTTGACGTTATGCTTGTAATGGCGTTGGTGATACGTTCCTTTAGATGATCTGCAACATTTCCAGTTTTCTGAAACTTGTTAATAAGTTTTGCCACAGTGTCGTGTGTGATGTTCGTTCCATGTTTTCTGCTAAAGTTCATTGCAACCATGCGACTGCTTCCCGACCCAGCCATCAGTATGATTTCAATTCGTTGCTCTTTCGTCAAACGCATATTCTTAGGGTATCTGAAACATAAAAACAAACGTTTAAATTTTCCTATGTATGGAAACTTACGGCCCACCCTGTATATATATATTATATATATATATATATATATATAGTATACTGTATAAGAAAGCAAAGAGGCTTTACAACTTTAGCTTCCCTTCTGTCCGAATTGTTCATTCTGACGAAGGTCAAGCTTGTTGGAACTCGGACCACGACCTAAGAAGGAAGTCAGAAATTATTAAGTCGGACTCGATCTCAGCCCAGCGTCATAACCACTTGGCTATACCCAGGATACCCATTTATCTACTAACCAATTTCTTTTTATGTCTAAGGACGAACAGTTAGATGATGCACCGCCTGACCTCGGCGAGAATCGAACCCGGGACCGATGGATTACTCGTTTGTGTATGAAGAGAAAGGGAGGTTGGACGTGGGCCTCGGAGAGATGGTCTTCTATATATTTTTAGTTACGGATCTACTTCGAGGAAGTAATTCGGTCAGCTGTCCTACGCGCCACTTCGGTGAGGAGCATGACTGTCAAGAGCTCTTCGCAGAATGTCGTCTAGAATCGGGAAGTCCGAGACAAAACGCGAGAGAAACCTCGAAAGGATTCAAAGACGAAAATGTTAATTAACTCTACTTTAGTTTATTTCATAGTAATTTTTAATTTTGTATTTAAACTCGAATGGGAAAATGTTTCTTACTTTTTCGTTTTAATTTGCGTAAATAAAGGGTGATCCAGAGAAATGGGACCCAAAAGAAACCCCTGTATCTCTTAAAGTATAAGTCCTTTTATAAAATCATACGCATCATTCGAAAGAGGATAGTTACAAGTTTGTAAAGGATTGTATAGGTTTTGACAATACAAGACAAGATAAGATACAAAACAAAAGTGTTAGTTAAAACTAACCCTTCAAGATGACTGCATGGACTGTGGAACAGCTGCGTTTCATAACTGAGCAATATTATGAGCATGGAAGAAGTGTAGTTTCAGCTCTTAGAAGGTGATTAATTAAAAGCAGGTTTGTTTCGTTGTTTCAACGTTCGTGTACCTCATCAGTGTTGATTAAGTATCGTGAAATGTTACGAATTTAACGGGAAAACGCTAGTTTGCAATGCTTTAAAACTTTCTCCTTCAACTAGCGGTTTAAAACGGAAACTTCCTGCCATGTTTTCTATGTTAGAAAATTTTTAAGCAAACTTTTCGAGAAAAATGGATTGGTAAAGAAGTAAAACTTACGTGATTACCACTCTCGCCCAACCAAACCCCTTTGGATTTCACTTCATAGAGGCATCTGAAGAGCATCGTTTACGTCACAAAGTATCAACATTTGGAAGAAATGAAAGAACGAATCGAAACAACAGTCCGCCAAATTACTTAAAAACAAGTGGGAAATGCAAAGGAAAGTCGAAGACTGTACCACCACGATGATAGATATGCTAGAGTATGAAGCGTTAGCGTAAAGTATGTAAAAAAAATATATATATTTTAGCTTACTAATGCCGTTTAGTATTTTGTTCTTTTTTAAATTGGTAAAAGTTATATATATACATATATATACATACATATATACATATATACATACATACATATATACATACATACATATATACATACATACATATATACATACATACATATATACATACATACCTATCTATATCTATATATATATCTATATATCTATCTATATCTATCTATCTATCTATATCTATCTATATATATGTTAAACACAGGGGACCATTCTGAGTTTGTGTATATATATGTATATATATAGTGAACAAGTGTGAACCTCGAGTGGAGAATTGCTATTATAAACTCAATTACAGCGGGATTCCATCTCCAACAGTATTTGCACCATGTATATGTAAGCCTTGCAGAAGTGGTTTTAATTTAATTTTAATATTTCATTCGTTTTATTGTTCCTTATAATGCTATCAACTCATATTTAAACAATGACTGACTCAACCTTAAATGTATGAACGAATCTTCACCTTCCTTCATCTTTTTTTTTTTTATCTTTTTACTCTTTCTCTTTCATTCTTTGCTATTTCGTCTTTTTTTTTTTTAAATATGCTCTTTTCATTGTTCAGTTTTAGGGGAAAAAATGAAACTAAAATTGAAATGTAAAAACCGGTGTTGGAATTAGTTGGTGGTTTCAGAAACTGATTTAAAGAGCAAGGAGGAAATATGGAAGAAACGGTTAATTAGATTAGAAAAACTTGGGTCGTGATCTCCTGTTTATTGGACAGCAAGAGCTTCAGGATCTCTTCAAACTTTATTATGTATAGAAATAATTTTCAGTGTTTTTTTTAAAGGCTCGGGCTTTATATATATATATATATATATATATATACATACAGAGTATATCTGGAGGGGATTGTGGACACCAATCGACCAGGGAAGTACTCCGGGGGGTGGGGTGGGAGTTAGACAGATAGGGAGTGCTGGAACTCCCGTTTCTCCTCTCACTGTCCTCCTTAGCTGATCTTTTTCAATGTCTCATCCACACTGTGAGCAGTCCAACATGCTCTCAAACAGACACTTCTCTCCATATTCCTCACTACATACACATGCATCTTACACACTACATAATCTTTTCAAACTTAAAAAAAAAAGTCATCAACCTCAAGAGCCTCGGAATCACCCGTGAAGGAGACAATAAATGTCCACACTTCTGGCTCCCACGCTGCCGATACTGGGAACACAGACCCGGGCAGCGCGTCTCGATCTGCTACCGCCCATTCGAGATGTTCTGGGCCTCTGATTGATTCACTTTCCTTAAACTTCTGCAACATTCGTGGCCTTTTCTCAAATTTTCAACCTGTTGAACACCACCTCTCCTCGTCTAAACCAAATCTTCTTCTCCTCACTGAAACTCAAGTGTCTCGAACGACTGACAGCAACCACTTTTCTGTGCCCTCTTACTTCCTCTATACTCAATTTCACTCCAAAGGTGGATGTTGCTTATATGTACGCAATGACCTAACTTGTTCTTGTATTCGCGACGTCGAATCTTTCGAATTCTATACCCTCAGGCTAAGGCTTACATGCCAATCTCAAACTAAATACATCTGCGCTGTTCACCTTTCTCCTAGTTTTACTGACTATCCAAAATTCTTTGATTACTTCACTTCCAAAGTGTAATACATTCTTTCCCGCTCTCCCTTTGCTGAAATCTCCATTTTAGGAGATTTCAATGTTCACCACCACCTTTGCTTCCTCCCATTTCACTGACATCCTTGGTGAACTAGCTTACAAATTTTCTATCCTAAATAACCAAGAGAAGATTGTACAACACCCTACTCGCATCCATGATCGCCTTGGAGATAGGCACAATATTCTGGGTTTATTTCTTACATCTCATCCTTCTTCTTACTCTGCGAAACTTTTTACTCCGCTGGGTTCCTCCGACCCCAATCTTATATCTGTTTCCTGTCCTATCGCTCCAATTCGGCCTTTCGATCCTCCCAAGATGAGGCGCCTTTGGCACTT